>CAUYSK010029938.1:0-66950 GCA_963575035.1 Avahi laniger | reverse complement strand
TTAAGTTTTTTCAAATTGTTGCAAATCCCCAAACATTTTCCCAATATATTTACTGGAAAAAAAATCCACATATGCCACATCTAAGTGGACCCGCACAGTTCAAACTTGTGTTGTTCAAAGATCAGTTTGTACGATTTTACATTCAAAGTCATTTTTTGGCCCAGAGTCATTGGCTTTCATGTTATCCCATAAAAAATAATGTCCTCTGTGCCATCAACAGTATTGAGGCTGCAGTATTTCTAAGGAATGATCCGGGATTTTTTCCAAGCCACTGACATCTTTTCTCTATGTTTTCATGACGGCATTTTCTTGACTTGGCTAAAATACGTCAAAAGCATGTTTTTAGACAGCAATCAGGAGTCATATTCCTTCCTCGAAATGGTGCTTGAATGGTTTGTTGACTGACACATTTATGGGTTTGCGTCATCACTAATACCAGCGGGAATAAGAAACAAGTTCAAGTATATGTAGGTAATAAATGGTAAGACCTAATTGTCACCCAGCCAACATTAGAAGATGCCACTGATTATAACCTAATTGTTTGAAAATATGAAAAAAATGTCTTCTAATTGATAAAATACAACATTTACTAAGCACCTACTCTTCACTAGGTATTATCCTAGGTGATAGGGGAGAACAGTTATGAGCAAAATAGTCTTTGCCCTCATAGAATTTAAAGCATTTCCTCAATATATTTACATATTCAACTCTTTTGCACGGAATCCTCATGTTTCACAAAAGACGTTACGAGAGAAATGTTGGTAGAGTGGTTTAGAGTTACGAAAATCTTTCTCACATGTACTATCATCTATAAATATACAAATGAAAAAAAATCTGGAAAGTACAGGGTACACCGGGAGAGATCATCCTCAGTGATTTTCTTAATGGCATCTGGGAACTTGTTTGCTAACTCTAGGTCAGCAGAAGATGCTTCTCCTCTTATCTTGACATTTAAACCAAGCCTCTTCCTAAAAAAATTCATCCGTAGTCTAAACCTAGAGACAATTCCTATTAAGATTTGGTGTATATCTTTCTAATCTTTCCCCTCACCCCTACTCTATGTATGTCTTGACATAGCTTAATATATCATTTAATTGCTAAAAATTGTTTTTTAATTTTTCTATAGGAAAATAGTTTGGGATTTCTGATACATGCCTGAAGGTTTTGGGGGAAACTAAATGATAATCTATAGTCTATTTTCCATACCTCATAAAAGAAAGTCAATACTTAAAAGACCACTGGGCTCCAATTTAAGATAGGAGAACAGGTATTTAATTTTGCTATCCGCCTCACGTCTCACCAAAACTAAAGGAAAAAGATTTTTAATGCATGAACTGCCATGTGAGTTGTATTTAACTCACGCTAGTGTTGATCCCAGAACCATGCGGAGCATATGTAACTCTGTCTCTTCACTTTGGGTACTGCAGAACTATTTTTCAAGTTGCATATAACTCACACAGAGAAAACAATAAAAATAATAATAACCAATTTTTCATTAAATTAGAAAGTATCATTTTATTTTCAAAGTTTTTATTCTATTTTCCTCATAAAACAGTGTGGCCCCAAGGGAAATTTTGTTTTTGTAGTGTGGCAGTCAATGTGTTAAAAACTTAAATCCACAAGAATGGAAAGAATAAGACAGCACACATCAGGAAGAAAATAACAATTAGAAAGCAAATGGATGAGTAGGAACTGATTTAGTAAACCAGAGAAAGACAAATCTCAAGCAATGAGAAAAGCTAAAAACACCTCAATTTAACATTGCAGAGTACTTAAAAATACAGGATCTGGCAATACCAAATACCTCTGGCACTTGGGGTAAAATAAGATAAAATGTCCAAAATAAGGATTAATGGATAATAACGGCTATTTGAGCTGCCCTAGTTCCTAGTTCGATCTCTAGTCCCTTCCTGTTGCCTAGCACTGGGATACTGCCTCTCTGACATCCTAGCTGAAGTTATTTTCTGGAGAGGCACAGTTGTTAATAATAGAGCAGGTGTTCTACCCAAAACAGGGTGATTAAAAGGCCACAATGCAACTAAGTGTTGACTGCAGAGGCTCCTCCCCTCTCTCCCAGCATCTTTCTCTCAATCGGCTCCCAGAATGCTGACCCCAGGGAGGCCACTGAAAGACTCCTCTCTAAAGAATCTGTCCAGCCCAAGAGAAAGACTAAAGATACTGTCATGAAGGATTTCTCAAAAACTTGTCCAGGACACCTACAGTATAATCCAATATCAGCAAATCTATATGTGCTCAGAATTTTCAACTATATTTTTCATCTCCCAATCTTAATAAAGGTAACAACATTGTTCTGAAGGGCTGCTAGATTTAGCAAATAGAAATACAGAATGCCCAGTTAAAATTTAAATTTTGGATAAACAAATAATTTTTTTAAGCATAAATGTGTCCCATGCAATATGTGGGATGTACTTATAATTAAAAAAATATTTACTGTTTATCAGAAATTCAAATTTAGCTGGGAATCCTGTATTTTATCTGGCAACGTTACATACAGGGTATCCAAGGAAAGCCTATAATATGGAAGATAGAAACCATAATGAACAAAAAAATAGAACAATGTTATCAAAATCCTGATGAAAAACTATTACCAATCTAGTGTTCTATACCCAACTGACATGTCAATTGGATATGAGGACAAAATATTTTCAGTCTCCATCAAATCACCAAAATGTTAATGGAAGGTCTCTCAAGATAGCAATGTTTCAAAATGGTTCAAAGAGATTTTGGGTTGTTTTTCTTTCTGTATCAATGTTCATATGCTAGTCATATAATAAGAAAAATCAATCAAGCTATTTTCATTGTGAACCAAGAAGAAACATAAATCCAACACAGGAAATGTTATTAAATGAAATTGTATATAATTGCAGCATTATTTTTTAAATTGTTATTAAATTGCATTCCTGCACATTTATTTTTCTCTAATTAGAGAAAAGTTAATAGTTGTTACATTGTGTGCTGCCTGGGTTCACACCTCACTCCTGGTATGAAAATCTGTATTGTTGTAACAAACTACTACAAACAAAGTGGCTTAAAACAACAACATAAATGTATTATCTGATAATTCCGGAGGTCGGAAGACAAACACAGGTCTCATCAGTTTAAAATCATGATGTCAGCAGGGTTGCATTCCTTTCTGGAGGCTCTAGGGCATGATCTATGTTTTTGTCTTTTCAACTTGTAGAGGCCAACCATACAGCCCCTTCTTCTATCTCTCTGACCATTCTTCTGTCCGATTCTCTCCTTATCCATAAAGGTTCTTTTAAGGATTCATGTGAACAGGTTGGGTTTACCTGGGTAATCTAGGATAAGCTCCCCATCTCAGGGTCCTTAAGATTAACCACCTCATCAAAGTCCCTTTATTCATGTAAAATAACATATTCACAGGTTCCAGGAATTAGAACAGGGACATCTCTGCATGGTCATCACTCTTCCTACCACATCTGGCTTATAGATACAGAAATACAATTCTGCATTTGCCCATATATAATTTTCCTCTAATTAAAAAAAAAATGTAGAAATTCATTTAAGACTTCAGGAAACATATTAACAAATATGAACATAACTTATTCAAAATAAGTTTTAAACAAAAAATAACCTAGTAGAAAAATAGAGACATTTTTAACTTGTCAAAAAAAAATGCAATCACATAAATGTTGAAAGCCCAGACTTAATAGATAATTTTGGTTGTTTTAAAAAATGGGATTTTTTCAGGAAAGAATTTTTTAAAAACTATATAATTTTAACTATATAATTTGACTGCCACAAAGAAGGAGTAGAAATTATTGCAAATATTATGTGTGTCCCTCAAATGGAATCAGTTTTCCAAACAGATGAAATGAATGCCGGTGGGAGTCCATTGCTGCACACCGTTCAGCACGTTTGGATACCCCGTCTACTACCTGTGTTGAAAGTTTTTTCAAGATTCATTTCTTTGGCTTGAAATCCTCTATTAAAATGCCAGTTCCCAGAATATAAGCTAAATACTACCAAAATCCTTAGCCTGGATTTATTAAAAACTAGGATCTAGGATAAAACTTGACATTTGAGGAAGGAAGTGCATCAGAATAAAGCCACCAGAAGTTAGTAGTGGGTCACTGAAATAGAAAATACGATAATTTAACTTTCTCTTATTTTTCATTTTTTAATGCATCACACTCTACCAATAATAAGACAAGTCATGCCATCCTGCTAAAGAAAGATAAAATGTATGGGCATAGAGGCATTTTAATTAAATTACAAAAATTTAATGTCCTGGCCAGAGAGAAGATTGACAAATGATTCCTGATGAAATAATATGAAAGCTAGATGTAATTTTAAAGAAACAGAAAGAGAAACACGCAGTCTATCATAAATCATTGATCGTATTCATATCTCATGTTTCAAAATCTTTTTCCCCACAGTGCCCATTGTTTATTCATATTAATAAAAAATAACCTGGCCGGGCGCGGTGGCTCACGTCTGTAATCCTAGCACTCTGGGAAGCCGAGGCGGGAGGATTGTTTGAGCTCAGGAGTTCGAAACCAACCTGAGCAAGAGTGAGACCTCGTCTCTACTAAAAAATAGAAAGAAATTAATCGGACAACTAAAAATACATAGAAAAAATTAGCCGGGCATGGTGGTGCATGCCTGTAGTCCCAGCTACTCGGGAGGCTGAGGTAGAAGGATTACTTGAGCCCAGGAGTTTGAGGTTGTGTGAGCTAGGCTGACGCCACGGCACTCTAGCCCAGGCAAAAGAGTGATACTCTATCTCAAATAAATAAATAAATAAAAAATAACCTGCAATTAATGCCAAATGCCCTATGAAAATATTGCAAAGCAAGGACATTACTTACAAGACTACTTCTGCTTCTGCTCAGACGAGGTTGAAAGCTTTATATCACTCAGTGGCATATTTCATTCTAAGCAGTCTCATCTACTTTCATCTCTGTGCTATGTATAGCATGCTGAACTATCTTCATAAGATCAAAGGGAAACTCACAGTACTTTATTTACAAAGGCAAATTTAATGCGTAACCAAGGTACTGATTTTACTAAATTGACTGGTCCCTTTGAACTACTATCTTCACTGATCCATAGACCATGCTCTAAATGTGGAGAAGGCTTCCTTGACTCTGGAAAATGTTCTTGGCCTACGGTACACTTTCTTTGAAATGCATGCCATGGGTTTAACTACATGGTCAGTGCACTACAGAGGTTGCTTCAGGACGCACAAGTGTTCAAATCCTTTAGAAAATGAAAATCAGAACAAATAAAAAAATGCAACCAACACTACAAAATTGAAAACATTTTATCTCAATATCACTAATGGATAAGAATAACTCATTTCAATGTATCTGATTATGATACTAGTGTTTTTTACAATAATTGACACACTTATCTTTATTTATCTGCCTATGAAACAAGTTATAATGCTCACTCGTACATTGATTTACTTTGTGTGTTACATGAATGTAAATGTGAAAGCTAATATGACATGATGCACTAGAAAGAATATAGATTTGGGGACTTAGCATTCCAATACAGTGGAAATGAGCAGTGTGATTTTGCCTAAGTTGTTAATAATGTCTCTCTGAATCTCAGATTCCTCATCTGCAAAGTAGGAGGTCACTGTTTGTGATAGATATCAGTGCTGCTCGCCAGGATTTCTGGTTCTCATGCTTTGGGAGACGTGAAGGAATGGCATTCTCTTTCCTATTGAGTTTATATGTGCTATTACAGCTTGCTTTGGCCAATGAGATGTGAGTGAAAGTAACATGGCATTTCTGGGAAGAAGCATTAATGAGCATTGTGCAACTTTACAGAAATATCTCTGTTTTCTGTGACAATCTTGGAAGCATATGGTGATATGGTATGGAGCTGTGAGGCTGTGCCACCAGTGAAGGACAAGTGCTGATGACAATCACCCGAATCTGCAAATCTTGCTGGTTTAAGCCGCTGAGATTTATTACCACTTGATAACCTACCCTATCCTGCCTGAATATCCTTGTGAGATCAATGCAGGCATTAAAGGAAATAACATAAATAAAGCACCTAGCTGAGTGCTCAGTACATACCAGTTAATTAATAAATGCTGGTTATTTTCCTTCTCTTTTTCTCTAAGATCTTGTGCATTAAAAGAAAAAGCAAATCTGCTGTTATAAGCTTGCAATAATATAATGTTAATGAAATTTCCCCCAGTTTCCCCCTCACCCTTCCATCTTTCTCTGTTACCTTTGTGCCTCACCTACCTTTTCCCCTGGCTCACAACCGCCAGCTATTATAGCTAGATGTAAAAAAGTACTTAGTAACCATTTCTTCATTCCTCATAGTGGCAGTCTCAAGAATTTAAAGATCGGTTAAAATCATCTGGAATTGTGATTTTTATCCCCCAGAAGTTGTGACGGTAGTCCTGTCTGGATTTCTTTCTTGGATGCTGAGACTTTTGATCACTTCCCAATTTCCAAGCAGTTCCAAAGAACATTTTCCACTAAGTTTACTTTGGGGTCACAATTTCCCTCAGTGTAATTAGTCTGAGAATTAGCTATATGTCTGTTAAACTTAACTTCATCTTAAATAGCTTTCCTTAAATTTACTTGCAGGACCTAGAAAATGGAAGCATATGGTAAGAATATGAAACAATTTTTCCAGTTCAGTGAATGCAAGAAATTACCTTGAACATACTTAATATTATTAATGTATAACATATATAGACCACTATGTGCCAGGCACTGTGCTAAACACTTTGCAAACAACCCTTTGTGTAATCTTCACAGTCCTATGAAGTAGGCACTGCACTTAAGAATGATGAGGCTGAATTTAGAGAAATTAATTCAACAATATCCCTAGCTTATAATGAGTGAAGCAGAGACGAGTGTCCAAAAAGTTTGACTTGCACAGCCTATATGCCTACCCAATTCCCAGTATTGTTACCATATGATTGTTGTCTCTGATCAAACAAATCTATAAGTTATCAAGCCATATGCATTATTCAGTTATATAAGCAGATCATTCTAAATTGGTTTCTTCGATACCAAGCTGCAAATCAGAGGGATTTCCTAAAAATCAAAAGGAATAAAAGGGGAATACTTTTATTTTCTTTTCGTCATCCAGAGCTCAAGTAACAATTATTTGTTTATTATACTCTTAGGTTATTTACAGAAAATATTTACAAGGAGATTTTTTAAACCATATTTATTGAATTATTGAATATGATTGTATAGAAGACAGACAACATACCAAGAATATTTAGGAAACACAGAGTTCTGATCCTTGCCTCTCAAAACTCAGCTCCAGAAGGGAAAATGGTTGAAATGTATACTAGATGTTGTTGTTGTTGTTGTTGTTGTTTAGCTATGGTCACTTGATGTGATGGGGAAGGGAATAATGCAGCTTTAGTTTTCTTCGTAGAATATTTCAATTTCATTCCACATTCAAGTTAATTAAAACTGTTATGAAAAATTATCTCTAGTTCTTTCTGTTTCCATTCCTTTCTGAAAAGAAAAGGAAAGAGAAGGCATTCATTATCTTAATTATTAATTTCCCCAAGCATATTTTTTGTATTAGAGTACTTCAGAAGTTCTGACGTAGAAATATTACATATAATGAACTGAGAGATAAAAAAGACAGGATCAAAAAGAAAATCAACAGTTATAAATGAAGTTTTCCAGATTACCAAACAATATTGCTTTAAAATGGCAATCAGTTTCATCATTTTCCCCCATCCTTTTATTTATATTTCAACCTCAATTTGTACATATATGTTTTTGGTATTTGTACTTACACATACGAGGAATGAGGGATTCTCCATTTGTGCCGATATGTACAAATCAGTGTACTCTGTTATACTTACTCTACTTCATTTTCAACATTAATAAGTCACAACCCTTTGACTTATTAAATATTTTTCTATCTTTTCTTTCCACTTTAAGTTTCCATACCCTAATTCTTCAAACATATGTCTGGGAACAAGTGATATATTTTATTATCTAAACTTGAAAACTTTAAAATGCTTCCTGATAAGTTGATAATTTTGGAAAAATCTTTCACAATGAATGAAAAATACAGTTAAAAGAATAATATACAAAATAATGGCACAAGTAATTTAGAAATGAAAGACAATTACAAAACCCTAAGATACTTTGTGATATTTAAAATACCAATATATCTTTCTTTTGAAACTAAAGTTTGTATTCAGTTATAATTAATGAAAAATCATTTTCTTCCACTACATTAATATTGAACAAATGTTTACAGAGGAGCCAAATAATAAGCTTGCATGACATAACATGTGCCTTCATCTGACCTTGCTTTAGACAAATTAATCACTAAGGGAACTACCGAAAGGTAAACTAGCTCCAGGTGAATTGACTTAGAGCTATGGGTTCCAAGCAGCTGAGATTACTATTGGCAGTAGTTATTATAATACTTTCATATATAATATTTAACATTATATATTAAAATAGTTATTAGGCTGAGTCCCAAGTGTATGTAGAATCATACTTTAGGTCTAAGCCACGGTGGTAAAGAATTTCTAGATGAAAAAGGTATCTTGTTCAGATAAGAAATGTCTATCTATATCTTGACCATAGGTAATATATTGCTTTGTCAGGACTGTATCTTCAAAACATCTAAACTGTAATGCCACAGACCAGTACCAGTCTGTGGCCTATTCGGGACTGGGCTGCACAGCAGGAGGTGAGAAGCAGGAGAGGGAGTGAAGCTTCATCTGTATTTACAGCTGCTCCCCATCTCTCGAATCACCACCTGAGCTTTGCCTCCTGTCAGATCAGCAGCGGCATTAGATTACCACAGAAGTGCGAACCCTGTGCACACCAGGAATCTAGGTTGCACGCTCCTTGTGAGAATCTGATGCCTAATGATCTGAGGTGGAGCTGAGGCAGTGATGCTAGTGCTGAGGAGCAGCTGCAAATACAGATATCATTAGCGGAGAGGTTTGACCACACAGAGGCCATGATAAATCAGTTGCTTGTAGACTCATATGAAAAGCCTATCAGAGGCCAGGCACCGTGGCTCACGCCTGTAATCATAGCACTCTGGGAGGCCAGTTTGGGAGGATCACTTGAGGTCAGGAGTTTGAGACCAGCCTGAGCAAGAGTGAGACCCCCGTCTCTACTAAAGATAGAAAAAAAAAGATTATCCAGGCATGGTGGCACGTGCTGTGGTCCCAGCTACTTGGGAGGCTGAGGCAGGAGGATTACTTGAGCCCAGGAGTTTGAGGTTGCTGTAAGCTAGGCTGATGCCACAGCACTCTAGCCTGGGCAATAGAGCAAGACTTTGTCTCAAAAAATAAAAATAAAAAAAACCCTATCATTGAGTGGCAAATGACAATTAAGCTGCATCTGGTGGCAGGCTTTAAGTCAGAATCTGACACTTATTTTAGTCTGTGTGTAGCTCGCCCAGTATTTTATTTGCCACTTCCATCTTCACCTCTTTCCCACCCCGTGCACTTGTCTTAGTCACAGTTTAGGTAAGCCCACAAGCTAACCTAGCAAAAATGAGTAAAAAACAAACATTGCTAGAGGGCTTCTTTGAAAAGGGGAAAAGATCCAATGATGAGACAGCAGAAGACTCCAAGACTGGCAACAAAATGAAAGCTACATTTAAAAGAAAATACCAGGAGTCCTACTTAAATTATGGGCTCATTGCAACAGGTGATTCACATTCTCCAAGCCCACTTTGTATTAATATGTTGCACCTGGCTATCTGACAAAGCCACAAAACCTTCAAAACTGCTTCGCCACGTGGAGAGCACCCTGAATTAAAAGACAAGTCTTTGGAATTTTTTCAAAATAGAAAACGTGAACAGGAAGAACAGAAGGAATTATTGAAGGCCACCACTTCATTAAATGTGTCTGCACTGAAAGAATCATTCTTAGTGGCTAACCACATTGGTAAAGCTAAGAAGCCCTTTACTATTGGTGAAGAGTTGATCCTACCTGCTACTAAGGACATTTGCTGTGAACTTTTAGGAGAGGCTGCAGTTCAAATGGTGGCACATGTTCCTCTTTTGGCTACTAGATGAATTGATGAAACAGCAGAGGATATTGAGGCACGATTGTTAGAGAGGATTAATGAGTCACCATCGTGTGCAATCCAAGTTGATGAGTCTATCAATGTTGACACCAAGGCAACAATGCTTATTTTTGTGAGATATATTTTTCAGAAGGATGTGCATGAGGTTATGTTATGTGTACTTTTGTTGCCAGCCAACACCACAGCTGCAGAACCATTCAAGTCTTTGAATGATTACATATCAGGAAAATGGAATTGGTCGTTTTGTGTCAGTATATGCACAGACAGAGCGGCTGCCATGACTGGACGGCTTTCTGGTTTCACTACTAGGATCAAGGAGGTTGCTTCTGAATGTGGGTGTACACTCTGTGTCATCCACAGAGAAACGCTGGCTAATGGGAAAATGTCACCTAAACTAAGCAACGTTTTGTAGGATGTGATTAAAATTATCAACCACATACAAGTACATGTCTTTAACTCACATCTGTTCGCACAGCTCTGTGAGGAGATGGCCACAGAGCACACCGGTCTTCTCTTATGCACAGAAGTGAGATTGCTTTCTAAAGGCAGGTCACTGGCCAGAATTTTTAGTTACAAGAGCTGCTCCAGAGATTTCTTTAAGTAAAACAGTTGCCACTGGCAGCACATTTCAGTGACACAGAAGGGGTCGCAAAACTTGCTTACTTGTGTGACATATTCAACCCACTCAATGAACTCAATCTGACGTTTCAAGGGAGAATGACAACTGTGTTCAAATTGACAGATAAAGTGGCTGCATTCAAAGCCAAACTGGCATTAAGGGGGTGACGAGTGACCATTGGGATTTTTAATGTGTCTCAAACATTAGAAGAGATTTTGAAAGAGACTGAGCCAGGGCCTTCTTTCTCCCAGCTGGTGCATGATCACCTATCTCAGCTTTCAAAAGAGTTTGAGCATTACTTCCCAACCACAAAAGGCCCCCAAACTAGGAAGGAATGGATCCATGACCCATCTGTGAATAAGTCAGGTGAATAAATTTTGTCTATGCTAGATGTGCTAGAAGAAGATCAACTGCTTGAGATTGCAAATGATGGTGGCCTTAAAAGTATGTTTAAGACGACTTCAAATCTCCACACGTTCTGGATTAAAGTCAAGGTGGAATATCCTGAGATTGCCACAAAAGCACTATAAAGCCTGTTTCCATTTCCAACATCCTATCTTTGTGAAGTAGGGTTTTCTGTAGTGACAGCAACCAAAATTAGACTGGGAGTAGACTTAGGGTGTCACTGTCTCCTATCACCCCCAGGTGGGATCATCTAGTTGCAGGAAGACAAGCTCAGGGCTCCCACTGATTCTGCATTCTGGCGAATTGTATAATTATTTCATTATCTATTACAATGTAATAACAAGAGAAATAAATTGCACATTAAATGTAATGCACTTTAATCAGCCCGAAACCATCCCCACCCCCGGACTGTGGAAAAATTGTCTTCCATGAAACCGATCCCTGGTGCCAAAAAAGTTGGGGACTGCTGATGCAATGCTTTGATTGGAGTGAATTGTTATCTTACTCCCAGTCCCATCAATTCATCCTCATTCTAAATGGAAGTTTCAAAATATAGTAAAAATAAAATAACCTGTATCTTAAAATGCTGTATACAATTTCACTTCTGTTATGGCTGCATAAACCTAGCGTATGCAACCCCTCCCAGTGACAACTAAAATCTCTGGACAATGCACTACCTGCAGACTCTGCAAAGTAGACAAGAGCAGGCACTTTGCGGAGGGCACCAATACTCGCTGAAGCAGTCCAAACTGGATGATGGATGGTGAGTTCCCCCACTTTCATTTCTTATCTCTTGATATGGAAAAACACACATTAATTAATTTCTTAGCAGAAACCATGGAGGCCAGAAAGCAGTGAAAGAACATCTGTATGGTGCTAAAAAAAAGAATTTTTAGCCCCAAATTCCTTATCCAAGGAAACTATCATTCAAGAGGATAAATACAGAAATTTTCAAATGAAAGAAAACACGAAATTCTCTCCAGCAGATGTGTCCTAAAGGACTGCTAAATGAAGTTCTTCCAGCTGAAGAGAAGTGATACAAGAAGCTTGAATATTTAGGAATAAAGGAAGAGTGAGAGAAGTGGCAAATACATTGGTAAATAGAAAAGACAGTCGTTTTCACTTAAATTCCCTAAAATATGTACAAAACAAAATTATGACATTGTTTGATGGGATTTTCAGTGTATGTAGGTGTAATATATATGACAACTGCAACATAAAGGTCTTGGGGTGGTATACCAAGACCTGTACAGTTGCAAAACTTTTACATTCTATTTGAAGTAGTAAAATATCGATTCCAATTATGTCGCAAGATGCAGTTGTGTTTGTTGTAATCCCTAAAGCAGCCAGTAAAACATAATGCAAATAGATATACCTAAAAACCCAATGGATAAATTAAAATGAAATACTGAACAATATTAAAATAATCCAACAGAAGGCAGGAAAAGTAGAAGAGAGTCTCTAAAACAGACAGGACAAACAAAGCAAACAATATAATGGTAGATTTCAACTGTATCACTTACAGCATTAAATAAAATGGTAAATACATACAAACTAAAAATAGAGACTGTAGATCAAATAAAAACAATACACATTGATGTGCTGTTTATAGAAACCTACTTTAGGTACAAAAATATAAATAAGATCAATGTAAAAGATGGGAAAAGATATGCAACACAAACACTAAGTAAAAGAAAGCTATTTGGATAAATTAATTTCACACAAAGTAGACTTCCAACAAGTAATATTACTAGGGATAAAGAGGAACATTGCATACTGATAAAGGGGTTGCACATATATATCAGTGTGTATGTCAAGTGCATAAATGTGTATGCACTTAACTACGGAGTTTCAGATTACACGAAGCAAAAATAGGAAGGATTGAAAGTAGAGAGAGCACCAGGAGGCACATGGAAGACCTAAATAACATTAACAAACAACCTGATCTAAGTGGCATTAATAGAATACTTTAACCAATGATAGCTCAACTGTACATACAGAACATTCACCAAGAGCGTCCATTTCCTTGGTGGAAAAAAAATTATAAAAAGTGAAATTATACAATTCTTACTGTACCAGAATTAAACTAGAAATAAATAACAGAAAGATATCTAGAAAACAAATATGTGGAAATTAAACAACATACTTCTAAATAACAAATATATCAAAGAAAAAGTCACAGGTAAATCAGAGAATATTATGAATTGAGTGAATATGAAAATAAGGCATATCAAATATGTGGGATGTAGTTACAGCTGTGCTTAAAGGAAAATTTATAGCATTAATACATACATTATGAAAGACAAATCTAGGATTCAAGCAAAAACTTCACAAAACTATTAAAAATAGAACAAATTAAACCCAAAGTAAGTAGTAAAAGAACATAAAAAATTAAGTAGAAATAGATAAACAGAAAACGAATTGAGAAAAATTGATATAACCAAAGTTTTTTTTTTCAGAGGTCAATACAATTAATAATCTCTAGTAGAAGTGACCAAGCACACACAAACACACACACACACACACACACACACACACACCATATATATACATATATATATATATATTTCAAGAACAATAAAAAAAGAATTACAGATTTTACAGATGCTAAACATATTATAAAGGAATATATTACAAACAAGTTAATGCTTGTAAATACAATTTAGATGAAGTAGACAGGTCCTTTGAAAGAACTTTCAAAGTTCACACAAGAAACAGATAACCTCAATAGACCTACACATATTTTAAAAATTGAATTTGTAGTTTAAAATCTTTCAGTAAAGAAAACTATAAGCCCAGTCGGCAACACCAGCGAATTCTATAAAACATTTAAGGAAAATAATGACACCAATTCTAGGCAAGCTCTCTCAGAAAACAGAAGGAGGACAGCTTTCCAACTTATTTTATGAGGTTAACATTATCATGACACTAAATCCAGCTGAAGACATCATGACAAAGAAAATTACAAATCAATATTCCTCATGAACATATATTTAAAATTCAGTTTGTATTCCACAATATAAACAATTGAGAATACATCACAACCAAGTTGGGTTTATCTTGAGAAGGCAAGGCTAGCTCAAAATTTGAAAATCAAACAATGTAATATATGTTATCAATAAATAGACTAAAGGAAAAAATTTTATGTTAATCTCATTCAATACAGAAAAAATTTTGACAAAAATTTTACGTCTATTTGTAATAAGAATTCTCAGCAAACTAGGAATAAAAATAACCTCATTAATCTTACCAAAGGCATCTACTAAAAAACTTCAGTTAATATTATTCTGTATTTTTTTATTTTAAATAGATTTGGGGGTATAAGTGTTTTTTTGTTACATGGCTAAATTGCATAGTGAAGTCTAGGCTTTTAACATACCTGTCACCTGAAAAATGTATTAATACATTATCATTCTTAATGGTGAAAGACTGAATGCTCTCTAATATCAGGAGCAAAGCAAGAATGATATTACTCCTATTCAATGTTGTATTAGAGGTCCTAGTCAGTTCAATGAGATGAGAAAAAAAGTAAAACTAATTGAAAAGGAAGAAATAAAACTATCATTATTTGAATGATTTACATGATTGTCTATGTAGAAAATTCGAAGAAATCTATCACCAAATAATAATAATAATAATAATAATAATAATGCTCCTAGAACAAATAAATGAGTTTAGCAAGAGTTCAGGATATAAAATCAAGATGAAAATATTAATTATATGTCAATATACAAGAAATGAACATTTGGAAATTGAATTTTTTTAAAAAATGCACTTTACAATAGCATCAGAGAACATAATGTACTTTTTAACAAAAGGTGCACAGGATTTGTTTGCCAAAAACCACAAAACAATGATGAGAGAAAAAGACCCTAATTAATGGAGAGATATATCATGTTTATGGATTGGAAGACTCAATATTGTTAACATGTCAGTTTTCTCTTACACTCCTCTTTAGATTTTATGGAGTCCCAATCAAAATCCCAGTAGACTTCTTTTGGTATAAATTGATAAGATGGTTCTATGATTTATACGGAAAGACAAAGGAACTAGAATCAACAAAAGAATTTCAGAAAAACAAAAGTCAGAGGACACAAATGGCCTGATTTTAAGTAATAAATACAGTGTGATATTGGTGAATGGATAGACATATTAGTCAATGGAATAAAATTAAGAGCCCAGAAATAGACCCACACATATATGGTCAGTTGATTTTCAACACAAGTGCAGAAGAAATTGAATGGAGGAAAGGTAATCTTTCAGTAAATAGTGCTGGCATAACAATACCAGATGTTGGCCAGAATGTGGAGCAAATGGAACTCTCACATATTACTGGAAAGAACACAAAATGATACAGCCACTTTGGAAAACCCGTAGACAGATTGTTTATGCAGTTAAAAAATACACTTACCACACAACCCAATAGTCCTGTTCCTTGAAATCCCACCCCGCCAAATGAAAACTTCACACACAAACAACTACTGAATGTTTATAAAAATTTTATGTATAATTGCTTAAATTGGAATCTACATGGCCTTCAGCTGATTAATGGATTAATAACTGTAGTACATCCATCAGTAAAATATTTATCAGCTTTTAAAAGAAACACATTCTTAAAGGACACGGGGAGCACTGTAGGAGGGAAGGGCATGCCTTTAATCCGCACTTGGGTGAGGCAAAGACATAAAGTGTAACCGTAATGTTTGTACCCTCACAATACCCCGAAATAAAAAAAAAAAAGAAAAGAAATACACTCCTGGTATGCCCAAAAACCTTGATGAATATCAAATGTATTATGCTGAGTAAAAAGAATCTGACTCAAAAGTTATATAATTTCTGTTTCCATCCACGTGACATCTTGAAAATGGCAAAACTATAGGGACAGAAAACAAATCAGTCATGGGTTGGATGTGCCTGAGGGTGGGCATGGAGAAGGCAGATGAAGACAAAAGGGCATAAGCCAAGTTATGAGAATAATGGGCCCGTTCTGCATCTTGATTGTGGTACATTTTTCAAAACAAAAAAGGAATGACTTGAATTGTATGTAAGTACACAACATATTGCAGTTAAATGGAATATATTAACTCTATCAAAACCTGATGCATTAATTTTTATAAGATGTCCCTAAGGTACAAGATATAACTATAGTTCGGAGCAGAACATTTTTGGCATTTAATTTACAAATGCCTACATAAATATGATATAAGGCCCATATGTCTGCCTCTTAAAAATGTATGCTTTGTGTGGCATAAGCAGGAAGTTGAATGGATGGCTTGGCAGCTGTTAGCTTTTGTTCAGTTTTCATTATTTGATGTACGTGAGAAGTAAATCTTTTATTTTGCCAGATGTAGCAAAAAAGTTCCAGTTTTACTAAATAAATACTTTAAATAATATTTTTCAAACTGGAAAGACCAGATAAAGTTGTATCATAGTTTTTAGAATAAGGGAATTTATTAAAATTTGTATTTAAACTAAGCATACATGACAATTTCAATGACATAAAAATGTAATCTTTCTGAAGAACTTAATATAAAATACAAATAATTGCCATAAGAAACATAAAATATGTACAAAAAAGGCACTCATCTTATGAAACTATTTGGAAAATAGAGGCATCATTTTAGAAAGAAGAGACAGGATGGAATGAGGCCATCAAAAACAGACATTCATTGGATTTCTGAAATTTTGACACCTTTTTCTCCTTTCTAAAACTATGTGTGATCCATTGCCAGCCACGGCCTCAATCCATAAAAGTACAGAGCAGACAATATGAAATCCTATTCTATATAATATTTTTCTACCAAAGTACACTTTAAAATACTTTAATGACTTCTCACAGTGATATTATTAAAAATAACACTCATCATGAGTGTATGAGGCATGCACTCATCTGTTTCTTTTCTGAACACATTCTTAAGAAATGTATCAATGGATTAACTTGGTTAAATATGCCTAGCATGTAGATTTAGTCATTACTTATTTTATAATTTATTAAAAATGAATATAGATCAAGTTAAATTACCCTTAATCTGTTTTTATATTAGCAAATTGATTCCAAGAAAACTATACCAAAACCTAGGATATGTGATAAGATGGAATTTCTTATAGAAATTGAACTAATTCATGAGATTTTCAATTTCTCTAAAAATAAATTTATAAAGAATGTTAATTCTTATTTTATGACTTTTTAAGCCTATATTATTTATCTTTGTTTAGCAACAATATTTCAGTTGAGAAAAGAGAACATGATATACACAATATTAAGGAATAAATCTCAAGGAGACAGCTGGGAATGTTAACTGATATAGATATTCTGTACTGTGTAACTGTTTTAAGTTCAAGAACCCAGGGAAAATAGCATATATGTAAGTGAATGAATAAATGACTCACCAACACCATGTTAATCACAGAGAAGAGTTTCTTATTCAGCGGTGTCTGATGATTAGACCTGAGTAACTCATGGCTCACTTACGTAGGTGGAGTCTTGTGGAATGTCTCAGTCTCTTAATGCCATGTAGGTTTAATACAGTAGTGAAAGTCTGAAGGCCTTGTCCCCAACACAGGATGAGAGGGGAAGATGCCCATATTGCAACTGCCACCTCTTAGATTTAGCCTTCACATTCAAACTCACTCAACTGAAGTAGAATTTCATGGTCTGATGCAAGTGGTAGAAAATACTGACGTAGGTCATCAAAATTAAGTGCAACAAAACGCTATGGATTTCCTGAGTGACATAGTTCTCTGCTGGGTAGAGGTATGAAAGTCATAATTATGTGTCCTGGTGGCATTTATTTTTCTTCTCAGAAAAATCATATACACACAGAAAACTGGAGATGTGGGGAAATAGGAAGTCTGATGAAAAGGCAAAGGTGCCCTGAGAAGCAAAGCTAGATGGACACACTCTCAGTAGAGGAGTGACCACCGAATGAGAGATTATGCATTTAGTTCAGCTGGACAGAGATGTCCCCCATTTTATGAGTGTTCTTTTGAGGGTTTGAACTGTGCACTCTCAAGAGGAAAGAAGAGAATCACTTGTGACTCTGCATCTCTCCCTCTCCAAAGGTTCCTCAGCTATAATTTAGGGGCTAGAGTGATACCTTAAGCTAACACAGAGGGCAGTTCCCTGCTTCTGCCCAAAGATGAGAACAAAGAACTAGAACATTATCTAAAGCTACTTCACACATTCTTAATCCTGGAAGTGGAAAATGATCTTCCTAAAAGAGATTTTTAATTACCATTACAGATGAAACAAAAGATTGTATTTTTTAAGGTATATTAATGAGTAAAATGGAACTGAACTTGTGGAACATATTTCAGGGAAACTTGCTGATAGGGGCTACTATGGGACTTCCCATGGAGAATTAAGGATTCGAGTGTAAAAAAAGGCTCCTGTCAGGGAGAGTAAAGAGTTCATCTTGGTTGACCTAGTCCATGTTTGTAGAAAAGTAGAAACTTGGGCAAACAGGTTTTTTTAGTACTTCTTGGTTGGTCCCCCCATCTTCAGGAAAGTTCAATTGCATAAGAGAACTGAAGTTTCCCATAACAAATTATGTGATCACAAAATACATTAGAGACAATTTGGGGAAACTTTAATATTCATTGTCTAAAGCTCAAAGGAAACTTCATAGAGGTTTACTTTAGGTTTGGGACTAATAGAGCAGACTCTAGAGCTGTCCTTTATATTTACCCTTTTGATCCACACACTTGGGTCACAGAACGTGGGTGCAGGTACAGATAACTTGTCCAGATTACACTGTCTCTGGTAAGACCACCCAGCTAGTGGGAAGGCTGCTCTATGCCAGATGTCGCTGTTGGAGAACACACCTGCAAATAAGCCTGTGCAGGACACAATCAGGCACTCCCCCAAATAGTCACCTCTCCAGCAGGGCTCAACCAATGCTAATTCAATGCTATAGTTCCTCTGTAGCATTTTATGGCATCGACAGTCTTTATATATTTGAGATTCAATTGGCCATAAATATAACCATTGGAAACTAGGCTCTTTAACTTTAGCCAAGTCTGTTATCAAACTTACTCAGCTCAGGCTGTGGCAATGTCGAAGTTGCATTTTGCAGGGCACCTAGGCCTTTATTATCTATATTTTAAACCACAGGATCCTTCTCATAATAGCTAAAACTATGAGGCTCGAAGAAGAATTGCCATCAAGTCTCTGGCTTTGGCTAACAGAAATGTGCTATTTATCTTTCTTATTGTCACTTTCTTAGCTGTGCCAATAAATAAACTGTGTGTGCGTGCGTGTGTGTGTGTACGTGAGAGAGAGAGAGAGAGAGAGAGAGAGAGAGAGAGAGAGAGAGAGAGAGAGAGAGAGAGAGAAAGGTGGGGGTTACTGAGACAGGGGAGGGCTGTACACGTACATCTGCATGCTGTCTGGCTGTTTGTATGTTGATGTGTCTGTGCATCTGAAACCTATTTCTGCAAGGAGAGAAGAAAGTGTACTTGGGTAATAGAGGTGAGAAATATAAGTTTGTGAAAAATAAAATTTTTGAATCTATAATAACTCCCTAATTGTAGAGGTCCTATTTTTGACAATTTTTGTGTAGGAGAATTGATAGTTGAGAAAAATAGAATGAAGTAACTGAAATCAGACAGTAACCAATTAAAGCTTTTATAATTTTATGTTTACTAAAAAAAGCAGAAATTATTACCACTAAAAATAAGATCAGGAAATAATAATTTATCCTGTCTTGTTGTTTTTTATATACCACCTAAGTCACTCTTTAGGCTCTGTGTCTTCACTGCAGTCTCAGCGAGATGCATGCACAGCTGTTGGATCAGGTTGAGGATTAGGTACAAGCTAATGTCATGTTTACACAGTCAGAGTCCATGAGGACCAAGGTCAGATCAGCAATGCAGCCACACACAACAACCAAAGAAATAATTTTAAAATAACTTAAGCTCCTCATGTGCTTTTTTTTAAAGTCCATGAAGAAGGCATATCACCTACTTAAAATCCTCTTTTTCTCTCTCACAGGGTCACTTCTGTACCGCTCCCTTCAAAATTCCTCTAAAAAACTTCCAAGAAGTTTTAATCCTTAAACTCCTCTTGTACACAAATCGTTCTCTTTCTGCTCGCATTCCTTCTTCTAATAGTGCATCATGAACGCCCCAAAGACCAGTCAAACGAGACAGGGCCTTATTTGGAGATCAGTAGTGGGAGAAAATTTGACTAGATAAAGCCAGAACTTATTTTAGTAGACAGGGAAGAGGGGAAAGGCCAGTATCATTTATTGTTTAATAAATTTGCCATCTCACATTAATACAATTTTTTCTGTTTCTTTATCCATATGTTTAATGCCTTGCTGGTTTAATGACATAGATACTGACATCTACAGCTACATGCCAATTCCATGCTCCCCACATCCATCTCCCCATATCCCTACTTCGTTGCCTTCAGTAATCTTTGTACATGACCCAGCTCATTCATGCCTCTTCTAAGGACTGTTTTCTTCCTTTTAACATACTTTATCTTCTCCAAGTCTTAATTGCAACAGAAAGTATTATTTCTTTACTATTTACTTCCTTTTTCTCTTCCTATCCCTAGTTCTTTCTTCTTTAATAATCAACAAGAGTGATTTGAAAAATCACATATACTAGAATTGCAAATTGAACAATTGACACAAAGATACACATAAATAAATTAACAAATTCTCAAATTTTACCAAAGGATAACTTTTTATTGGGAAATGGCTACTATATTTCCAAGACTGTCTTAGCTTATGCAAGTAAACTCTTTAGCAGGAAGATTATGTTTTGTTGAAGGCCTTATTGCATTACTTGGAATTGGTCCGTACAATTTGCTATGTGTTTCCTTCGCCCAATGATTGCAGACGAACCCTTCTAGTTTACTGCAACAGCTGCTTCCACATCCTGTTCACAGTGGTGTTGGGTTGCACCAGGGATCCCTGAAATGCCAGAAGACTGGCTGTGGTCCAGGATCTTGGTGGTGGTGATGTTATCTGGTCATTTTAGATAAAGTATGGCTTCAATTCATGGCGATGAAATATATTCTGAATACGATACAGTAATTATGACAGATGAGCTTTCACGAATATGCAACAGGCTGTAATCCGCCACTGTTCTTTAAACCTTTAGTTTGGTCAGGAATCTGAAGCCAATATCATAGACCACTGTGCCTTCCAACCTAGCCGATTTTGATTTACTGTTTAATTTAGTGCGTTATTTTACAATGTGTGCTGCCTAAGTGTGCATGTAGTAATAGCTTTAATTCTAGTTTGGCTGATATAAATGTGATATATCCACAGCATAATGTTCAAAATTAACCCCTCAAAGAGCATATTTAATGCTAAATGAAATAGCCGGAACTAGTTTTTGCATGATTGTTGCCATGCTTTGTGTCACATGTCCCTAGAAACCTGGCCAAAACATATTGCATCATGCATAGATCAATGTCTGACTCAAAGAAGACCTGGCCAGGCAACTTCTAATAACTCCAATGATTAGAGAAGCCGTAGTTTGGGTAGGGAATAACTGTGATCATACGACTCTTTTTTCGAGAATATGAATGCATCAGAGAGGCTGCCATTTGTTTAAAAAAAATAAAATAAAAGAAGCAGCCGTTAGTGCAGGAGAAGTAACAGAACAAAATATTAGGAAGAATAAGACCACGGAGTCAAAGTTCAGATAAAGACTTGGCTACAAGCAGGGAGAAATAAAGAGGTGGCCGCAAACTGAGGTTCTTTTGACTGGCCTTCCTGTGGATTACAATTTAAATCCACCAAAATTAGATGATGTATTTTATGTCACAAATCACATTGATCATACAATTTCTGCGGTGTTGATTTATGAAAAGTGTCTTTTTCCCCCCACATAATAAATGAAGAAGTTGGGGAAAACTCTAGGAAGCTTTTTAAAATAAAATATTTACATGCTATTTGCAATATTTTTGTGGTAAAATATATGCAACCTAAAATTTACCGTTTTAACTATTTTTAAGTGTACAATTTAGTGGCATTAAGAACATTCACCCTATTGTGCAAACTAAAGAGGAGAAGGGCAGAGAGGGACAAGGTTGGTTTGAATAACCTCCTCCCCATAATTTTTATTGTTTTACAACCAAGAATTTTGCAACAGGCAAGATTTAAAACAGTCACCTTAAAAAAAAAAATACTTGTAGTAATTAAGCCACTTATTTATTGCTTAGCCTGTGGCCTATTCTTATCAAATCAAATATTAAATTTATTTTTGGGGGGCCTAAGACTATACTGGAAAATGTAGTTATTGTTCAAAACAGTTTAATTCATATATATTTTAACTACATACAAATGCATACATATAGTCATTCTCCTTTTCTGATTATAAACACAGATACACATTTGGTAAAAAAATTTATACTCAGGTGGTTTTTTTTTTTTTTTTGTATTTTTATCAATAGCTGTTCCACTTTTGTTTTTTAATTCAGGATATTATGGGGGTATGAACATTTTGGCTACACGAAATGCCTTTGCCTCGCCCAAGCCAGGGCTACAAGTATGTCCTTTCCCCATGCAGTGTGCCCTGTTTCTATTAGCTGTGGGTTTACACACTCCCTCCACGCCCCCTACCTGACCAGCACCCAATGAGTATTACTACCATGTGAGCCCCTCGGTGTTGATTGGTTAGTATCAATTCGATGGTGAATACATGCGGTGCTTGTTTTTCCATCTTTGTGATACCTCACTTCGAAGAATGATTTCAATCTCTATCCAGGATAATATAAAGACCTGCTAGATCACCATTGTTTTTTGTAGTTGATTAGTATTCCCTGGTATACATATACCACATTTTATTAATCCACTCATGTATTGATGGGCACTTGGGTTGTCTGCACATCTTTGTAATTGTGAATTGTGCTGCTATAAACATTCAAGTGCAAATGCCACTTTTTAAAATGAAGTACTTTTTAGTTATTTAATGGCAAGGCACCTTTCTAAATAATCAATCACAACTGGAGAATCAGAGATATCTGAACACCATTTTAATTTTAAAAACTATGTTCTTATGAATCACAGTGCTGGGGGCTATTTTGAGATACTAAATCCCACATCTGTAAAATAAAGATAACTTCATGTGTTAGCATTGCTAATATTTACCCGTATTCAAATTTCAGTGTCTATTCAATAGCTCTGAGACTAGCAGCAATGGATCCCGAAGCATGTGCAGTTTTGAGGCCCCTCTCTAAGAAAAATAATACAAATAAAAAAGTCAATATTTATTCAGAATGAAAAAGAAGCCACAAGTTTATATTTTTTAAAACAGTGGCAATTATCACAAATATTTTAGAAATCTAGAAATATGGGTTAATATTTTTCTAATTAGTCTGACTCATCTCCGAATTACTCTTTTTTCATGATGTTTTTGACTATGTTTTGATGGACTTTTTATATGGTGATGATTTTGTAATATTGTTTTCTATAGAGAAGATAAAAAGATAATTCACTCTTCTCAAATGGTTGATCAAATTTTTTTTATGTTAATAGTACAGGCAAGCATCTTGTAGCTTCAGAACTCTACTGTTAACGTCATGTAAGTGTTTAGGATTTTTAAAAAATTTGACTAAACCTGTGTCTAGCTTTCGATTTTATATATGAGCTGTGTAATTTCATGGCAGGTCACATCTTCTTGTGCAGGTCCAACATTAAATGCTCTTTACCTTGGCAAAACTCCATTAACTAGTTTGTCACTGATGTTTATATAAACTGCATATTTTTTTCACTATTTCTCAAATCCATGTTTTTATTTCCTATATAAAAATTTACTGATTCTCATAATTTTCATGATTTCCCATGTTGGTGCATTTTCATTTTCCAAATTTTCTCAAATATCCTGATTCTTTTCCTTATCTTCATGATTTAGGCAATGAAAATTTTTACTGTGGGATAATAAGCATTTCTGACATTTTGAAGCATCTTCCTTTCTTTTTCCATTACATTTGTTTTGGTTCAACTGGGATACTTCCCGACAATCATATTTGACTTTTGTTGGGATCAATAGTTCTGAAAAAAAGAAATAAAATTAATATAAAATTATGACAAAGCTACTTTTAAACTGCCACCACAGTCTACTGAGGAATATAATTGTGTAATTAAATTACTCTAATACTACACACAATCACTTATTGATGGGCATTAGTAGGAATTTTGTCACTGGAATTAGAATTTATTTCTTCAGGTTATTTCACTGAGTCAGTAGCAATTGCATAGTGGATTATAAATATCAGTCTTCTTCAGTTTATTTTATAGCAGATATGCTAAAATATAATTAAATATATCTGAAAGCATAAAATGTGTGACTTCACACACACTAATTGCTTACAATATTAGGTTATTAAGTATGAAATGTCCGATTCCCTTAACTACTAAGTTTGACAGTTGATATCTCTGACATTTCACTTTGACATTTTTAGTTTTATTTTTATTGTGAAGGTACATTCTTAGCCTCTCAAATTCACATTTTGGCTTGTGATTATCTTTCATATTTTTTTAGAGTAATTTTTGTAAAACCATGGACAAGTCAAAAATTTGTGTTATTTTCAAATATTAGTTCTGTCATGGAACCAATACAGCACAGACAGCTCAAAATATCAACAAAGTGTTTGGGAAGGATGTGGCTAATGAACACATAGTAAGTCAATGGTTTGAGAAGTTCCATTCTGATGATTTTAATATTGAAAATGAGCCACGTGGGCGACCTGAGACCACGGTGGATAATGGTGAGCTGAAAGCTGCAGTGGAAGTGAATCCATCTCAACCTACATGTGAATTAGCAGCAAGGTTTGACGTTACTATTCTAACAATAATGGACCATTTGAAACAATTTGGTAAGGTAAAGAAGCTGTATAGATGGGTTTTGCATGAATTAAATGAGCATTGGAAAAGAAATCATCTCAAAGCTTGCCTTTCTTTGCTGTCATGACATAAAGGTAAATCATTTCTACATCATATTGTTATATGTGATGAAAAATGGATTCTTTTTGACAATTGCAAGCATTCAGCATAATGATTGGATAAAGATGAAGTGGTGAAACACGGTCCAAAACCGAATATTCATCAAAAAAAGCTAAAGGTGTCTGTTTGGTGGTCCAGTGCTAGTATTATTCACTATGGCTTCATGAAACCTGGTCAATAGATTACAGTGGATGTCTACTGCAACCAATTGAATGAAATGATGAGGGTGCTTGTGATTAAGCAGCTGAGATTGGCTCAATCGCTTGTAAGACCACATCACAAAAACACTGTTCAAACTACAGAAGCTGGACTTGGCAACTCTCTGTCATCCACCATATTCATCATATGTTGCACCAACTACCACTTCTTCCAGGCTTTGGACCACTTCTTGCAAGAAAAAATATTCAGTTCTCAATAAGCTGTGGAAAAAAACTTTCACGATTTCATCACCACTTGCACTTCAGGTTTCTTCACTGTTGGTATAAATAAGCTACAGGTAAGATGGCAAAACTTGTAGATAGTTTAAGCACAAACTTTGATTAATTGTACTGCTTATTGTTTGAGATATAATAAACTATATTTGTGATTTGAAATCGGACATTTCAGGTGCCCCACAATTATAAGCATTTTGATAAATACAATTTTGCTGAATCTCCATGTTGAAAAAAATACATTATACATTTATAATTCTACATGTTTCATTATCAAGTATATTGCTAATAAGAGAGGGTTTTTCTTTTGACAAGACATTGATGAGAACTGAATCTTTCTCTTTTATACTCCAAATAATTGGAAGAAGTTTCCACATACTTCTTGTTTAAGTCCTCCTCTCTCTATTCCCCTCCCCGCTTTGACCCATATACTTCAGTGCTCATTGCTATAGAATACATCTACAGGATGATACAGGTATGACCCTGCACCTTTGTATGAGTCAGTACAGTGGGCACAAAAGTATTCCTAGAAGCCAACCCTACAAACTACATAAATATATCCTAGATTCACTACCAAAAATAAGTCTAACTCAGATTTCCATCAGATCTCCAACTTGCTCAGAACAACTCTAATGTCACCCAACCCAAGGAAAAGTGTGACAAAGGAAATGTTGAATTGGAAAGAGACATAAGTCTTAACCAAGTGCATTTAAAACATCTTTCTTTTGCAAATCTTACAAAAAAACAAATAATCATATGTAGTGGGTTGAAAGGTAGCCCCCCAAAATATGTTCATGTCCTAGCCCCCAGACTTGTGAATGTGACCTTATTTAGGAAGAGTCTTTGCAAATGTAAGCAAGAAAAGGATCTTGAGAGATCATGCTTGATTACCAAGGTTGATCCTGAATCCAGTGACAAGCATCCTTATAAAAAAAAGAGAATACACAGACACAGAAGAAAAGGCCATGTGAAGACAAAGTGATGCAGCCACAAGAAATGCCTATGACTACCAGAAGCTGGAAGAGGCAAGGAAAATGTGGTGTGAAAAATTATTTTGGTATTTTAATGGGGATTGCATTGAATCTGTAAATCACTTTGGGTAATGTAGACATTGTAACAATTTTGATTCTGCCAAATCATAAGCATGATATGTTTTTTTCATTTGTTTACATCATCTGCAGTTTCCTTCCTCAGTGTTTCATAGTTCTCCCTGTAGAGGTCTTTCACCTCCTTAGTTAAATATGTTCCTAGGTTTCAAGAACCTTTGTTTTGGAAGGTTAGATATTCATGTCCTTGAAGAATGGAACCAGGTGATATCATGTGGTCTCATCTGTCTCTATAATCTTTGTATGTGTGCTGGAATTACCCAGACAAAGCTTGAAAGGGAAAATGGGGGAGCAAATACAAAAAGGAGTTTTGTTAAAGGCCCTAAGTATCCACACAGATCGTATCTTCCTGTGGAATCTAGAGTTGGAGGAAAAATAACATTTCAACATTATCTAAAGCACTGTTAATGACATTGTGCCACATTTAGTTTTATAGGTGTTAATGTCTACAACAACTACATTAAGAACACTTTCTTATTTTGTTTAACCAATATTATATGAGGATAATTATTATACTACTAGTGTCTGAGAAATGATCTGGGATTTTAGTCTCATGTGTTACTATATGAATGGTATAAATGTATTGTCAAAGTATAGTTTATATATATCTTATTTTTAATGGCTTATAAGATAATTTGAGCTTCATTTATTTGAAAATTTATGATTTGTAATTACATGAAATAGCTACTTTCTGTCTAGATTTCAGCTATACAAGCAATGAATTAAAGACTGTTTGGAGGATTGGAGATACTGTTGAAATTTTGTACTACTATAATAGTAGTAGCCACTTCTCCAATAGTCTTTTCCCATTCTTTTTAGGTTATTGGAACAAAGCAAAGAATTACTGCCTCTCTTTTCAGCTTTTTCTCTTTTCAGCTTTTACTCTATCTGAATATTTCTTATAATGTTATTGTAGTGATATTTAAACATTAGCTCCAGATCATTGTCATCTTTATTATATGTCTTATCAATTTTCCAAGGTTAAAGCAGAAATATATAAGTATATAGTTTTTTTTTCCATTTGCTATAAGAATGTTGAGTTTAGTGCTTAGGAAGAGCAAGATAGAGAGTGAGAACATTTCTCTTCTCAAGTAGATTTTGAACAGCCCATCAGTTGAAAAGAGCATCATGTTTTTCCCAAAATTCTTAATTTCATTAAGAATGAAAAATAAAATAAAAAGTAAATTTATTTTAATGATTATTAAATCTTAACATTTTCAAGATATAAAAATCATGAAATTGTATATATACAAGGTTGCTTGATTTTTACTTTTACCAAGGATAACATGGTATGCTGACATATGCCTCTAACCTCTGTAGCAACCTCAATTTGGTGATATTGCTGTGAATTCTGCTAGTACTGAGGATTTAATTTATTGCTAATATTAGAGACAATGACATTAGTGAGATTCAAGTGACTTGTCACCACCACTTCTTCCCTTGAATGGAGAAAGCTGCTCTTTTTTAAATTTTCCCCCCCTACCCCCCCCACCCTTCCCTGCTGGAGAAAGTTGCTCTTGATTTCAGTGCTGCTAAGTTTATATCTATAAAAAAGCAGCTGTTCTTTTATTTGCTCAATATCAAATATAAAATCTAATTGTGTGATTTTTCATGTAATTGTTATCAAAAATCCAATTTTAAAGCAAGCTGAAAACAACATAGTAGAAGCTTGATATGTCTGTATTATAATCTAGACATTATCTTAGTACTTATCCAGTTTGAACTCCTCTTTAGCATTTTTATGATGAAAACACCCATCACATTGTGTTGAGGACAAAATAGTTAAAAATCCTGTATGTTTACATTTGATAAAAAAGGTCTGTATCTCTGACTATTTAAAGACATTACTTCACATGCCTTCTTTTTGGTTAACATATTTTTTGGAGGTAGTGAAAAAGAAAACTGTACTCATTTTCACAACATATATTTTGACTGCTTTGTTCATCCTTCACTTTAATTTAAAGACAAAAATAGTATTGAAACCAATAATACACTGTTTATTAAAGCAGTGCTAAGGACATTAGAGGTATTAAGGAAGACAGACTGACAGATACCTGTCAGTTTGATGTCTACATTTCAGTAGCTTGCTTTTAAGTGGTAGTAAACCGTGCTAGGATGTCTGCTTTGTCTTTGTCTTGCACTACGCCTCTTCCTCAACCCATAATAGTTCACTATGTAAGAATTACTGTGAGACTAAGGTGGCATGTGGGAAACTACATTTTCTTACATATATGAGTGTCTACATACATAGTTTGTGGTTAGTAGGAGTTAGTCAAGTTTGGGTTTACATCTCACTTTTCCACCTCAGTGTTGTATTTCTCTGTGTTTCTTGACAACTTGGTTCACCTGTATTTTCCCCTCTCTAAAATAGGAATGATTTTTCGTACCTCTGAAGCTTGTTTTGTATGTAAAGCACCTACTATATCAACTGGCATCTAATACTTAATAAATATTATTGTCCTTTTCTTTTCCCTTCCTTTTTTACAATTTTCTCATTCTCCACAGTCTTCAGGAAGGGAACCTGGTAAGATCAGATGTAGGCTAGGAAGAAACCATTTTCATTCTCTGTTCTTTGCCAAGCTGCAAGAAAGGGCTTACTGATGAATAAGGTAGGATTTTAAAGTTTTTGTCCAGGTGTGTGAGGGGATTTCCTTGTTGATGGAAGACTGGGGAGGTTTTACAAGTTACCATTTATCAACATTTGTCTGATATTCAATCATCTAATAATATCACTGCTCTGTTTAATAATCTCTGGTGGCTACTTCACTGCCTTCTGGGTGAAGCCAATGAATGAGGCCAATTGTAATCTGGCCTCTATTAAAGTCTCTAGCCTCATCTTCTGTCCTTCATCTTAACCATAATCTTTAAGCTAATTGCCCCGTCCTCACAGCAAATATAATCCTTTTTATTGTACCATCTTTACACACATGTGATCCCTTTGCCTGGAATGCCTTTCTCTGTTCTCTAAATGACAAATACCTACATATCCAGCCAGATCCAGTGAAAATATTTTTGTTTATGTAAATGCCCCTTGTCCCCAGAGCCAGTCACACTCCCTCCACTGTGGTTTTGTTGATATCTTGCCTTGTATATATGGTTACCTCTACTAGCACAGTTTTTATTACATCTTCATTTTTCTCCCCATATTCCATTTGCTACATGGCCAGAGACAGTGTCTTTTAATCTTTGCCTCTTTATTCATCTAGCTTTAATTACAGTGCTCAGGGTTGCTTATTAAATGAATTTATCTTTATGATAAAACATAAATACCCTATAATATTCTATAACACAACAGCCCAAACTAAAGCTACTCCCTAATCTCCCCACACTTTCTGAAAATGTACTTCCTTAATAGATTATAAACTCATAAGTATACTTTGTTTAGCCTTGCCACTCATACAGAGGTTCCTAGGCTAACATGAGGCAGAATTGATGGCTGAAGATATAACTAACTTTATTTTATCATTTCATTGTTGTTGCTGCTTAAGCAGAGTTGGTGTACTTACAGAGGAAAATAGATTAATAGGTAGGAAGTGGGGATTTCTTTTATCTGAAATTGTCTGACAGTGCCAGGGGTTGCCCAGTTTTGCTCATTTGTAAGCTTACAAGGGAGGATAACACATACGTTGTGTGTATGTGTGTCAGGGGCAGGGGGGGTGGGGTGGGAAGCGTGGAGGCAGTATAAGAGTAAGGAAGATAAAGAATCCCAAGGGTCATATGAAGGGAAGTCTGTTTCTAGATAGTCCCCAGAGACCTGAAGTAAGAGGGTAAGGAGAACTTTGTGAGTAAAGAAGCAAGAACTTGAGAGTATGAATGATGTTCAAATGTTGTATTAAGCAAATGGAGCTAAACAGAAAGGAGTGAGGGAGGGTCAATAACAGAATTGCAGTTGAACTTAATTACAAATGGGCCACATACAGGTTTCAGGAATGCCATCTACTGGGTCCACGCGTACTTCTTGAGGCACTAAATGGCACAAAGTTACATTGAAATCGACTGGTCATGTTTTTCCCCAAATAAATACTGAGATAAGTGGTCTGGAACATGGTCTATGGACAAGTCCTGGAAATCGGGGATTTTTATAGTGATCATATATAACTGGATACTATTTTGGCCTGTAATTAAGTTCAGTTATATTTCAAAACATAGAGTAGCTATATTTTGCTGGACAAAACAAAAAAATGAACCCTGATTTGATCCTTACAGAGCTTTATGGTATGATTGGGGGAATGAGAAAAGAAACAATTAGGAAAAGGTAAGAAAGGGGATAATAAGGAAGGTAAGATTTTCTTTTTTAATTCACAAGCTGTTTTTTTTTTAAATTTATTAAGAAGAGAAATTTATTCATTGCAGTTCTAGAGGCTGGGAAATCCAAGATCAAGGCATCAGCAGATTCCATGTCAGGTGCAGGCCTCCCTGCTATGTCCTCATGTGACAGAAGGGCAAATCACAAAACTGTGTTTTTATCTGTGACTTCGGTTTCTGTTTTATTTTGTGGACAAGTATGATGATGGTTTGATGCTGATGTTGTTACATAGCAATAACTTATGTATTTAGGATTTGCTTTTTTAAAAATTTATTATGCCTACTCCAATTTGCAACTCTTTTAAAAGTTTCTTCTATTGATATTGAACACATGAATATGAAAAATGAGATTGGTAAACTTGAAAAAAAGTGTAATATTAGTAGAACATCAGCTTTTTGTTTAGCAGCTTTATTTTGTGTGTTCTTCATTAAAAGCCATGTCACATCTTTCTTGGAAATATATAACTATCTAATTAAATAAATTAAAACTAATAAGTAAAAGTATTGGTTTACAAAAATCAACACCATTTTTATATTTGACTAATTGTATTAATCTTTAGAGGACATGATTCTTATATTTTTAGAGATATAAATCACTTTATGAGATCATTTAGTTCATACCTTTTCATTCAGAAAGAAGTATTACATGACCTGCTCAGACTCCCATATGTCTTATTCAAATGAGGCCTAGCTGGGACTGAAAATTGGTATTCTGGCTCATAGTCTAGTCTCTGCCACTACCTAAATTTCATGCAATTGGTTAATTTTCAAAAAGACTTGTTACAGCCGGGCATGGTGGCTCATGCCTGTAATCCTAGCACTCTGGGAGGCCTAGGTGGGTGGATCATCTGAGCTCAGGAGTTTGAGACCAGACTGAGCAAGAGCGAGACCCCATCTCTACCAAAAAAATCGAAAGAAATTAGCTGGACAACTAAATATACATATATAAAAAAATTAGCTGGGCATGGTGGTGCATGCCTGTAGTCCCAGCTACTTGGGAGGCTGAGGCAGGAGGATCGCTTGAGCCCAGGAGTTTGAGGTTGCTGTGAGCTAGGCTGACACCACAGCACTGTAGCCCAGGAAACACAGCGAGACTCTGTCTAAAAAAAAAAAAAAAAAGCCTTGTTACAAGTAATGATCTTTCCATGTTTTCATTACACATACTTTTAATGCATTTTTGTTCATTATTTTGCATTAATTTGATAGAGATACTAAACTACTCAGGATTGCTTCCTAATTTAGTTAATATTTTCTTCAAGCCTTTGTTATGTTTCTTGGGGCTACAAAGATGGTCAGAGTAGCAAGCCAGCATTCTTCCAAGGTAGGGAAGAACCTTAGAGAATGGGGAAGAGAGTAGGGGAAGGTGGGTTGGAGGGAAGGAATGGTTCAGCGGAGTGATTCCTAAGTTCTTTAGGAAATTTTCACTTGTCTTTGACAAAATGAGAAAATAAGGATTATGCAATGAGCTTTTCCATGTTCCTTTATTCTGTGATTCTATCTGTTCTACTTTTTTTAAATGACGTTATTGACAAAAATAAAAGTTGCTAATCCTTTCATATATTTTTTTTATTGTTTTGTTTTTAACTTTGTGGGTCCACGAAGTCTAATGATGTAGAATATGCTCATCCAGAATCCGTAGTGCTGTTTAGAGAGAAAAGGCCCATGTGAGGCCTTGTAATAGAAGACTGAGTGGTATGAGGGACGAGCTGCCTGGGATGAGAGAGATGCTAACAGAACAGTATGTTTTAAAGTGGAGATGTCAGGTTTGAGAGTAGTGGGGAAGTGGGGAAAATGAAAGGAAGGTTAACTATTTGTTTGGTTGGTTTTCTCAGGGTCAGTGAGGTTTGCATGTGAAAGACATGCAGTGAACAGTGACTTGAAGGAATGCTCATTTGGAATTCTGGGGTCTAGACTGGATTCAGTCAGTAATCTTAGCTCAATTATAGAATTTCTGAGTGCTTCACCCTCAAAATGTGAATTACAAATGCTGATTTTTAAAGCACTTTAGAATTCCTCAAATGAAGTGTACCATCGTAAGCTTCAAAGATAGTTTCTTCAGTTGGATGCATTCTTGAAATGTGATTCAACTGAAGCTTTGCAAAGTAGTATTTGAGGTCCCAATGACAGACCGCACTCTTGCCTTTTGTTCATGTTTTCAAAACCACCTGCATGTTATATTGTATGCGTTCTGTAATTATGAAGTGATGTGAAAAAATTATTTAATTTTTTTGAAATTTGTTTTTAACATGTTAATGGTTACTGGCAACATTATGAAGATTAAAATGAAACTTGTTTTATAGATGATTTGATTTTATAGGAACATAAATGCATGTTGCTAATGCAAAGTAAAAACTAAACCAAACCAAAAACATTCTTCCTTCCTTCAATAAAACCCATAAATAATTCTTAACAAATCAGAGGATTATGATAGAGTATGTTAAGACTCATGGTATTTGGAATCAAAATATAGATTAGAGCATACTAAGAACTATGTATTTTTTCTCATCGTATTACATAAATTAAAGCCCTAAATGTGTTTTCTTCTTGGATCAGGGAAAGAATTCAAAGATCAATTTTATATTTGGTTAGCTTTTCTGTTCATGCATAAAAACAGTATGGGAAAAGTGAAAGCATTTAGCATTTATTTCTATTTGAATAAATTTGGATAGAAAGAACCAAATGATATAGATCATGTATTTGAGACTCATTCATTGTATCATTTTCTGATAGAAAAGTATAATTATTTAAAAATAGAGTATCACTCTGATTTATTACATTAATTTGAAATTGACTTTCAGAAAATTTTATTGAAAAAGGAACATTTTATGTTTATGAACATTTTTTTCTAATCAAAATAATACAGAGTTATAAAACATTTAGAAAACCTAAAAGCTTGTAAAGAAATGACAAAACAACAAAACTTCTGTGATTTACTACCTCGAGATGCCCTGTTAAATCTTGGCATTTTTTTCTTCTGGTCTTCTGTTCCAATTTTTTTATTTCTTACATTTTAGAGATCATACCAGACAATGTAATAGTTTGCTTTTTCAACACAACTTAATAGAGAACATTTTAAATATCACTTTAAACTTTGTAAATGTAATTTTGATGACTGCATACTACATCATCTGGCTGGGCCATAATTAACTATTTCTCTGTTGTTGGACATTTAAGTAGTTTTCACAAACATTAAATCTTTAATGCAAGTTTTGTTGGAGCTTTCCTCTTCAATTGAGTAAGATTATTTAACAGACTTTTCTTAAGATTAGATTTTTCTGTCATCTTATCCCCTCAATTACAAGCTAGCTCATTCCTGGAATGTTTCCTTCCCTATTCTTTATAATCTGGAAAAAGCCTTATCCTCTACTCTACTATTAGTATGTCAGCTTCAGTTTACTTGTAATGGATGTATTGCCATTGTACAATGAAATGTATATATGACTCCTTTCGTTTAGTTACCATGAGTTTCAACAGGAGGTCCTTATGGAGCCTGAGAGCCATAAATGTGCTTAGATATAATATATGTGAAGATCTAAATGGAATGTTGGGAATGAAAGTGTACTTATTCGTTGTACAGTTAAATTTTTTTTTCTAGTATCAAGCATTTTACCTGAGTTGTATGCAAAATGAAGCATTTTATGCCAATATTAATATAGATGGATATATAAATTAAGTATTGATTTTTTATGCATAATTTATTTTTTATTAATCTCAAGAGTACAATAAGACTTTCTCAGTATTATAAACATTCTGTTGGCTATATGAGTCATATCTGAGTTGAATAATTATGTCCTTTTCAAAAAAATTTATCACTTTGTAGGAAAAGATGGATAGTGGTGTAGACAGCACTACTGAACAAAATGCTTGGTCTTTATCCCCCTTGAAGGCTATGTAGGTTTTTCCCTGGTTTAAGATCTTTTTATTCACATTGGAAAGATACTTATAACTTTGGGCAAAAGTAGATTACTATTCAAAATAATATATATATTTTTTGGGAACTTTCCTTTTCTCAACATTCCTTTACCCAGCCTTTATAGTAATTTATTTTGAAACTAAATGTGAAATACAATTTAATTGAATGTTGAAATTATTTTTGAAAATAGTCACAAAATATGATTATTAACCAAGATCTCCACTTAAAAGATGCTTTTTGATAGCATTGAAATTTCTATGCTACAGTTCCCTTATATACTTTTAAAAACTTCTAAGACAGCAATACTCTTTCTATCTTTCTCTCCCCACCCTGTGTGTGTGTGTCTGTGTGTGTGTGTGTGTGTGTGTGTGTGTGTGTGTTTGCATGTACATGTGCATGTGTGTGAGTTTATTGTTCTTTGAATATCTGTGAAAATTACTTTAAAACATAAATAACTTATTTGTCACCTATATACTATTAATTTCATATCTTATGAAAATAATAATTTGAGGTGAAAATAATTGTGTTCTTAGGGTTATCTTCTAATTAGATTATTTTAGGAATTTGTCATATAATAAGATGTGATTTCTTTTTTCTCTGGTTTTCATTTGCAAAAATATTTCTCATTTTTAATTGTCTATTCAATTAATATCATTGTTTTATATAGAAAGTGTGGGGAAATTAGTATTAATAGTTTGCTTATAGAAGATTCCTGGTTACTGTTTTTAAATACTTTGTTCTTATTTTGTTCTGTATTTCCATAAAGTAATATTTATTATCAGAGCATTTGTCCTTGGTTGTTGCAAATCCTTCAACATAAAAACGGCATTAATGAATAATTGAATAAAATAATGCAGCCACCATCTTTCCAAATGGAAATCAAATCAGTGTACATAATCATTAATTTTTATAAATCTGGTGAAAGCAGAAGCAAAGTTTCTTCTCTCTATGATTTTTTAAATTGATTTAATAGTAGAGCCATTTTCAAAACATTTAATAAATGCTTATTGAGAATACAATGGACTTTTAAAAAGAAATTTTTAGGAACAAAAATATGGAAGTACTATGAAAAACCAATGAAAAATTGCTGCAATGAAATGGAAAAATCTTCAGTATTGTAGGTATCTCTCTATAAAGTGGCTGATTCTCTGAGAAATATAGATTTGGATTCAAAATTAACAAGAATGAATTTAGAGAATTAAGTCAGTGGTGATAGAGAAGTGTCAAGATATGTATCTTTGAGTTAGAGATAATAGCTCTAGCAGCATTCTCTTGAAGTAAAAGTAGGAAAATGTGAATGGACCTTTGAGAACAAGTATTAGCACACAATGAAGTTAGCTAAAATATGCCAATTCATATTATAGAATTAGAATAGAGAAGGGTCTTAGAAAATTAAAGTTTTGTCTTTTAATTGATTATAAAATAGAGATGCTAGTGGACTTCAGATTATAAAAATGATAATTCAGTAATCCTGTTGGTTTACTGTCAGTGTTCTGTCATATTACAAAACCACTTGGAAACAGTTTATATATCTCGGGGCTTTAATTAGTCATGGGAACATACAGTGTTTAAAAGTAAAAGTAATTGTTAAGCCTCCAAGGACTTGTGTGTAGTGAATCACCTCCTTTAGAAGAATGCCACATGAACAAACCATTGCACAGAGTAGACCGTTAAGAAAATACAGTTTTATTACTGGATCTGCAGGGAGGGCTATGCAGATTTTGTGAGATCCTGCAGGGAGTCAGGCAAAATCTGCCTTATATCACATTATCTCCTGTGGGGAAGAACCAGCAGGACTGCTATGGTTCTCAACTATCTCTGCTCACTGTGCTTTTGTCCTACTATGTAGAAAGCCTTCTGCTTGCTGGAAACAGTAACAGTGTTGGAACACAGAAAGAAAAGAATAAAAAAATTATGAAAAATAATCATCTATGTGACAAAGACCTTTATAGTCAAGCTTGATAAGAAGACTGGGAGTCAAGTTGAAGAGTAAGATTAGATAAACTGATATGAGTTTGCTTACATTCTTTAAGAAATGGCTATCAAATTGGAAGGCGGAAAAGCCATTAGGTCGAGTGAAGAATGCCTGATTTGTAGGCATATCTCAAATTCTTTTTGTGAGAATCCTAAACACTACATTTAATACTATAATGATTATCTTCTTCCTGTTTTATATTCAGATTTCAAAATTTTCTTTTTCTCAAACACCTGTTTAAAAATAATTGATTGAAGAATGTGAAATAAAGTAAGAAATAAATTTAATTACTGGAAGTTAGAGACATTTGGAAATTAGGACACTGATCTATCAGTAGGAAAAATAGGAATTCAGGAAAACCACCTCATATTTTTAAACTACAGTATTTCTTTGTTTTAACATTTATTATTTGTTTATGTAAGCCTTATTGTCTTTAGTTTGGAGATTGATTCAACAAACTAATGTTCAAGTCCTCTTAAAATGTTTTCTATTTAAAGAAACAAAGCATATGAGACTGCTGTATTCTAACCTTGTTCCAATCTTATTCCAACCTGTGTCTGTAAAAATTTTTTAGCTCACAGAATAATAATTTTTGTAGTACAAATTTTTAAGTTTAACTCTGAAATGATCATTTAAAAGTTTGTTGCTAGATTCATTCTTTGTATAATTTTACCCTAGTTTCTTATATTTATAATTTTTGGCACACAGTATCTTTTTAGGGATGAAGCGGAAGGGTCTTATCATTAAGCCATTTACATTGACAAATAAAATAGAAGTTATTTTTTCTTCACACAATAGTGGTAGGTTTAGTCCAGAGGTAGGGTTTGTAAGCTTCAAACGATTTTTTAAAATGAGTAAAATTGTTACACTTATGTTGTCACTTGGCAGAATTTGTCTAACAGCTAGTTATTCCAGGATTTTAATGCATTAAAGTTAGTTGAAACAAATAAAATGTTTGACTTTGATAATATTTTAAATGAATGTTAAGGTAGATTAACATCTAGGATATATAGAAAAAAATTTTTTTTTCTTGCAGACAGAGTCGCGCTCTGTCTTCCCAGCTACAATGCAGTGGCGTCATCATAGCTTACTGAACTTCAAACTCCTAGGCTCAGGTGATCCTCCTGCTCAGCCTTCTAAGTAGCTGGGACTACAATTTTTTAATTTTATTTATTTTTTTTTTGAGAGAGTGTCTTGCTCTGTTGCCTGAGTTAGAGTGCAGTGGTGTCATTATAGCTCACTGCAACCTCAAACTCCTGGGGGCTCAAGCGATCCTCCTGCCTCAGCCTCCCGAGTAGCTGGTACTATAGACACGTGCCACCACGCCCGGCTAATTTTTCCATTTTTGGTAGAGACAGGCTCTCCTTCTCAGACTGCTCTCAAACTTCCTATCTCAGGTGATTCTCCCACTTTGGTCTCCCAGAGTGTTAGTATTACAGGCCTGAGCAACCAAGCTGGGCCTCTTTTTAGGGGATTAAATATTTGTCATTTTCAGTTAGGTAATAACACACTAGGATATTCTGTTATGATTCAGTCTTCAGGTGAAAATGTTAATTGAAATATAATATCAAAGTTTAGGCCTTACTTTCCTTCCTGTAATAATTAGAATAAACTCATTCAGTATAGAAAGGAAGAGCTTAGTGGCCATGCTGTTATTTTTAAACATTTCACCGTCTTTACTGAGCAGATGATTTATATATAAAGGCCTGAGAAACTTCAGCATCTTACTTCAGGAGTAATGCTTTAATGACTAAGAGTAATTTAGTTGGTAATTTTCAAGTATCTGTAATGTAATTTGTAATGTGCAATATATTTTAAAATATTTTTTAATTTTGAAACTCATTTTTATGTACAATGAAAACTTTCTTGAATGATCCTTGTGTTAAAGAGATTGGATATATATGCTTGATTCTGTGTATATATGTGTTTGTATGTGTGTTTAAAATAACTATTCAAATAATTGATATTGATAGAAAGTAATTTTGACACAATTGAACTGAAAAAGTTTTTTAAGGATATGTTGGCACAATTAATGAAATTTGATAGTGATCTTCTCCTAAACAGTGAATGTTTTTATTCACTTTTGTATCTCCAAATCCAGCACAGTGTCTGTCTAGTGCAGAGTACATATTCAGTACTGTTTACTGAATGAATTTTAACATCTTTTTCCATAAAGTTATATCTACTCTGTTTAATTCAAGCTGAAATACCAGATTTGTTATATAAACCAGCGGTCCCCAACCTTTTTGGCACCAGGGACCGTTTTCATGGAAGACAATTTTTCCATGAACCAGGGAGGGCAAGGATGATTTCAGGATGATTCAAGTGCATTACATTTATTGTGTACTTTATTTCTATTATTATTAAATTGTAATAGATAATGAAATAATTATACAACTCACCATAGGTTGAAGACCCCTGATATAAACTACTGAAAGGTTAAGTGAATTTAAATGTTGCTTTTATTCTTACTTCAAGTTTTTACCTTTTCTTTAAATCGCCATTACCTAGTCTTTAGTGTGTTTATATGCTTGTGTGTCTGTGTATGTCTGTTATGTTTGTAGAAACAAAGTTGCTGTACTAAAGAGACCCAACGTTTACATTGGCTTAAATGAGACAGAAGCTTGTTTTTCTTCACACAAAAATGGCAGGGTAGTTTAGGCTGTCAACGTGGTTAGCCTCACAAGGTTACTGGGTCTCAACATTTTACTGCTTTGCAGTCTCCTAGGATGATGTCCTTGTCTGCAGAGTTAAATTCGGGTCTCTGTCATATCTGTCTGCATCCTAATTTGAGAAAACAAGGAAAGAGCAGAAGTAAAGGTAAGCAATTTTCCTTTAAGCAAGTAGTCAGAAATTTTCACATTCTGTTAGTTAGAACTTTGTCACGGGGCTACATATGGCTGCAAGGGAAGCCAGATATGCAGTCTATATATGGATGGCCACTTACTCAGTTAAAACTCTGTTACTATGAAGTAAGGAAAAAATGAATTTTAGGTGACCACTAGTAGTTGCCACAATGCATTTAACTTATATCATGCTGTTTGGTAGTCTTGTCTCTTTTCTACTATGAGGCAATTAAGGAAAGGATCAAGGGACAAATGGAATATTCCTGTTTTTCTGGAATATGCCTGCTGTGAGCTAGCAGCATGGTGTGTTAACCCTAATTAGCAGGACTCCCAAAGAGAGAATTGAATTTTAGGAAATGGTAGTTGTGCTTAAGGCCCAGGTGACTCCTCCCCATTTGAGAACTTTTCTTTTGTTATCAACCTTAACAAAATTTGGGGTATTTACTGGGTTTGAGGTATTTATTAAGAGAGATTAGATTTCATATAGGACATCTGTGTACTATCTTTAAACACATGTACTTCTTTATATTAATGTTACTGCTATGACTTACTTCTTTTTTTTATAGCACTCTGGTGAAGTTGTAACTCCCGATGATACTTTTAGAATATTGTCTAATGTCTGCACTCTCTTAGGTTAATGAATGCAGGACCTACTAGAATACTTTTTCTTTATGGTTTATATAGTCTGCCTTGGAATGAGAGACTTTCAGATTAAAACAATGTGGAACTTTGTATTGTTAAAGCTAAGGGACTTCGAGGACTCTTATATATTGTTAGTGGGAATATAAAATATCAATATAAAATATCAGGAGAGTAATTTGTTGATATTTATGAAAATTACCAACACATATACCCTTCAACACAACATTTCTATTTCTATAGGTACTCTCACATGTGAGACCCGATGGATTTATAACATTATTTTTACAACATTCTTTATAATAGCAAAGATTAGAAACAACCCGAATAATGATTGATTAGGGATTGGTTAACTAAACAGTTGTACTCCCTAAAATGGAATACTATGTAGCTATATAAAATGATGATGAAATTATTTAAATACTGAAATCAAAACTGAGATTTATTCTTATGTGAAAGAAGCAAACTGCAGAACAATATATGTAATAAGATGCCTTCTTGTAAAAAGGGAATAAAATAATATACATTTATATATGCTTATATGCAAATATCTCCAACTACATTACAAATAAATATGGTGGAAACAAAATATTTTTATTTGGGAATTACATTCTAAACTCTCTTTTAGAAATCTTAATTTTATCCTTATGAAGTTATGTATGCTTTGATGTAATAAAGGGGATTTTTCTTCATTAAGGCAAAAATCATAGAGTTTTTATTTTAGAAAAATACAGTATTAGTTGGCTAGTCCAACTCTCTCTGATGCAGAAGTTCTCTTGTATAGTATCCCTACTAATTGGTTACCCAACATATATCTGAACACTTCTGTTAATAGGGACTTGACTAATTGCCCGTGGTAGCCAGTTCTATTCACTTACATATAGTAAGAAAGACCAAAGATAATTTGTCTAGGGTAGGACAGAGATCTGGGAATAGGATATTACTTACGAGAGGTACTAAATTCAAATTCATATTGCCTCCTTGAAATAAGGGGTCAGATTGTCATGAGGAATGTTGGTGTAAAGAGATTTCATCTTTCCTGCTTGAGGCAGTACATTCCATTGCTAAACAGTGCTAGAGTTCATCTTAATATGAGACTAAAATCTACTCAGATTTACCGCATTGGGTCTTAACTCTATTCTGTGAGTTATTTATTTAAACAAAAGTCTTTCAGTTATTTGAAAAGAGATATCAGGTTAAAGGTTCTTTATTCCTTTGATTATCTTTAATATGATATAATTTCCAGACTTTGTCATACTGCTTCTCTTCTTGACATTTTTCATTGAAAATGTGGTATGCAGGAGTGAACACCAGTCTCCAGATAGGGTTTGAATGTATAAAAGACAGTAGAGCTCTTACCTGCCTTCTTGTAAATGGGGTGTGTGCGTGTTTGTGTGTGTGTTTGTGTTTTAATTTTAAGATTATATTAATTCTTTTGGCACCTGTAGCACATTGGTGTCTCATTTTGAATTTGAGGTCCATTAGAGTACCTAGACATTTTTCATATTATAGGAGCTCAGGAAATTTCACCCTAAAATACGACTCTTTGATATAAAGAATATTTTGAATTAAAGGCCATTTGAGATAAAAAAGCACTTGAAGGGCCTTTCTCTCTATCTGCATAAACTGGACTGACCTGATCAAAAGATTAAAGGGGGCAGTTGACTCCCCTTACTCTCCCTGTTATCTCAATATATTGCAGGAAAGAAGATCAAGAATGTGGAGCAGATCCAGCCCAGGCCCAAATTATTTTAAACTCAATACCTGTCTCCCAGGTTAATTTAATTTGCAAAGAGAATCATTTACAAGTCAATCTGTCTCCCCCATCTATTTGTCCTCCCTATCACCATTTGTTACCCCTAAATGGGACTACCTGTACTCCACATTTCCCCTCCCCTCCAAAAAGACAGGTTGCAAATATCTGAACTTCACTGGGATATTGAGTAATCACTTTGTGATTATCCCCATGCACATGGTAAATAAACCTTTCTCTTATTAATCTGTCTCACTCGTGAGTTGATCTTTTAGCAAACTTTCTGGGAAAGGGCAAGTTTCTCTCACCCCTACAACATGAACTGCTGTTAATTTTTAACACAAACTGCTATTAATTATTGTCTCTACAGTTACCGTCTCTGTAGTACTTTTTGGTTTTTACATAAAATATTCTTAAATTTCTCATTCATCATAGAAAAACAAAAAATTTTAGAAAAGCAAAAAAAAAAATTCGAAATTATACTCAGTTACACCCTTATTAATACTTTGTTGTATATACTTGCAGGAATTCTTTAGAGCAAATGTTTTCAAACTTCAGGGTGCTACCTGTTATGGGACTGTGAAGTCAATTTAGTGAGTTACAACTAGCATTTAAAAAAAAAATGAAATAGTATAAAATGGAAAATATTACATAGCATTACACACAGAAGGGTAAATATTGTTCTATGTAAGTATTTTATTGAAATGCTTTTATATATACATGTGTATAGCAGACCATGTTATATAATACACTTATTAAAATGAATCACAGTGGAGCCAGGTGCGGTGGCTCACGCCCATAATCCTAGCACCCTGGAAGGCAGAGGTGGGAGGCTTGCTTGAGCTCAGGAGTTCTAGACCAGCCTGAGTAACAGAAAAAATTAGCTGGGTGTGGTGGCACGCATCTGTAGTCCCTGCTACTTGGGAGGCTGATGCAGGGGGATCTCTTGAGCCCAGGAGTTTGAGGTTGCTGTGACCTAGAATGATGCCACAGCACTCTAGCCTGGGCAACAGAGTGAGACTCTGTCTCATAAATGGAAAATGAGTGAGTGAATGAATAAAACAATAAAACAATAAAATGAATGACAGTGAAAAAAAAGTTTTATTAGTGGATGGACTTTCCCTCTTTTTCTTTTTGTCTCTCTTTAATCTTTTACTTTCTCTTTCTTTTCCTTTCTCTCTCTTTTTTGTTTACAAACATAGAATCCTATTTTGCATGCCATTTAAAATGATTATTTAACCATGTTGTGAATATCTTTCTATGTCAAGCATTTGTCTCTAGAGACTCAAATGAAGAGTATTTCACTGTATTGATCCCCTATCATTTATTGATTCTGTAATTTGTTTTAATGCTTTCTTTTTGTTGGACATTTTGGTTGTTTCTAATTTGGGCTATTATAAATAAATCAGCTGAATGCTTTCACATATCCTTAGTTTTTTTTTTAATAAACAATTCCTAGAAATAAGATTAATGGATCAAATGACAGGCATATTTAAAAATCTTTTTGTAGAAAGTTCCCAAGTGCCCTCCAGCAGTGCTCCTATCTGCAGTGTCTACTAATTTGGTGGTTTAAAAATGGTAGATTATTGCTTTTCATTTACATTTTCAAAGTTTATTTGTAATTATAACTTCAAGTTAAGACCTTACATTTATTTCTTTCATATTTCAACATGTAAATATAAAGTTTTTGTTAAATCCCTCTGGGTCCTTTTAAATTATCCTCTAAAAAAATAAGTTATAACTCCAAGATTTATGCTGTTTTTAAATTTATTATTTGTAAACCTACTATGTCTTCATTCAGTTCATTGATAACAATGTTGTAAACAGTTTGGGTCCAAATAGAAATCCTGAGGCATGAAATATTTTCTTCACATTGATAAAGATCTGTCAGATTTTAGTCTGAAATGCTGGTTCTTACTGTGCTCATGGCCGAAGAAAGACGAGATGCACCAAAGTAAGGCAAGCATGAGGTGAAGTGTATTGAGGGGGAGCAAGATAGGATTACAGAGCAAGAGCAAGACATAGGTTTACAAAGCATGATACATGTACCACAGATGACGACCGGACCCCTTGTCGCAGTAGAGAGCTTGGTAATGGTCTGGGTCTTGTTTTATGGAGTCTGGATAGGGACCTCCCTGTGGTTCAGACATCACCATAGAACCACTTTGATTGGACGGTTGGAGAGCTGCATGACTTGAGTCTTAACTGTGCATGTTAAGTTCTAGGTCACTTTCCAACTTTATGGTACCCATGCTGCTGGGACTGTGGGCTAGAGAGTCCTCCGCATTCTTTTGCACCTGGTGTGCCAAATTCTGATTGGCAGATTCACATGGCATTCCATTCTTCCCCAGGCATGGAGAATTAGGGTGGGGCAGGACCAAGATGGGAGCAACAGTACCCACTTTTGTCCCTGGGAGACCCGACATCCTTCACTGTCTACCTAATAGATCTACTAATCATTAATTAGAGTGTTGGGCAAATGTTCAGCCAATTTTGAAACTATCTGATTGAAAGGTCATTTAGCCTTTGTTTTTCATCTTTTCCACAAGAATTCCAAGAGTTTAGACTGTCAAAACTCTTTTGTATTTGTTTTTTTTTTTGAGACAGAGTCTCGCTCTGTCGCCCGGGCTAGAGTGCCGTGGCGTCAACCTAGTTCACAACAACCTCAAACTCCTGGGCTCAAGCGATCCTTCTGCCTCAGCCTCCCAAGTAGCTGAGACTACAGGCATGCACTGCCATGCCCGGATAATTTTTTCTATATATTTTTAGTTGTTCAGCCAATTTCTTTCTATTTTTAGTAGAAATGGGGTCTTGCTCTTGCTCAGGCTGATCACGAACTCCTGAGCTCAAACGATCCTCCTGCCTTGGCCTCCCAGAGTGCTAGGATTAAGGCACGAGCCACCGCGCCCAGCCTAAAACTTTTTTCTATTAATAGATATCTTATATGAGGTAATACACATAGTGGTTATAAAAATAAGGCCTCTGCAAGTAGAGAGTTCTTGGGTTGAATTGTAGCCCCTACAGTTGAGTAGCTCCGTGACCTTGGGCAAGTTGCTTTAGTCTTTGCCTCAATTTCCTCATCTTTAAAATGGCAATAATAATATTTTTTCTCATAGCATTATTAAAGGAGGATTAAATGAGATAATATTTAATTCTTGACATAAAGTAAGTGCTCAATGAATGTTGGCCATTACTGTTAATAATTTTGTCCTCATTTCCCAGGTTAGTAATTCTAATAAAAAATAAAAGAAAATTAAAATACGGCATGACAGCTCTTGGTGATCAGTGTTTCCTTTTTAATAAAATTTCAAAAATGATCTATTAAATATTTTTAAAAGAGTATATCCTAAAGGTTTTTCTGGGGATTACATGGCTGTCTCCAATTTCTATAGTTCCTATCTTATACTCTATTTGAGAATCAGGATTTCTTTTTTGGTCTTAACCTGTGTCACAGTGAGTGATCATATCTTTACTTCATGAGAAAATTCTGGGTCAGAATTTGTCTGGGAGTGAGGAGTTGAAATCATTCATGTAAGATAGCCAGGTACTCTTACTGTCTCCATTTATCTTAGCCTTCAGTTAGCTCTTAACTATGTTTATTGTACTTTTTCCAGTTTGAATATCATTTTCCTTGATAAAACTAAATAGGAATTGAATAGTTCTACTTTCTCAATTATTTGTTTCCATTCATACAGCAAGTATTTATTGAATAGCTAAGTCCACAACACTGTTCTGGGTACTTGTGAAATCAAGCGCCTGAAAACATGACTTGTCTTCAGACAGTACCAGCATCAGTGTGAGTGTATGTATGTGGGGAGCATATACAGGTAGTTGAATGTGTGCACGGGGAATCGGTGAATGTCAGCAAAAGAAGGAGAGATCACAGAGTTCCCTTTGTAATATTTCTCATTGTTTTGAAATATCAAGATCACTTTGTTTCTTTGTTTCACTATATTTAACTCTTTCATCAAACCTGAGGACAACATTATTGTTCTCAAACTTATTTCCTTATAATTGCTGTTACTTTAATTATATTCTTTGTCGTCATTGTTATATTAATAATGTATTTTCTTTCACCATCTGGGATTTTAATTTCCCACTCAAATTTGAGGATTAATTTACTTTGTTAGTATCTTACCAACCATGGTATTCTCAGTCTGTAACACTAAGGCTAAGTTGCATCTTACAGTGGAATGAATCCCAAGCCTTGTTCAGAGCCAGATGTTGCTTTTTATAAAGCCAGCTTTTCCTTTTCCATATTTGTGTTTATTTTCCAATAACACTACTTCAGTGGGTAGGAGATATGAAAGTATCACCTAGATTTCAATGTCCTGTAATTTTCTATCTAGGACGTTATTGATTAGTTCTGATAGAATCATTTTTGGATGTGGTACAGTGGAAAGAACATAGAGTTTGGAATAAGACAGTCTTCTGTTTAAACCCCTATACCTCCTCCAGTTAGCAGTGTGATTTTCCCTGTTTCTTAAAAAACTTCAAAATTTCCATATTTGCAAAGTGGGGCTGATGATACTTATCTCAGTGAATGTTTGTTATCTCTTTTTTACCCTCCATTCCTTCCTGCCCTGCCTGCCACCTTGGATCAATAGACCTGGTTAGTGGTTGAGGATTGTTAAATTTCTAAAGGCTCTCTGACAATCTTAGATGATCTGCTCCAAGAAAACATCACTTTCTGCTTAACTTAGTCAACTCTGCATAGGATCATTGATCTCCGTACTCACTCTTCAGAGTGTCAGGAGCCACCATCACATGTTTTTTCCTCCTCTGGCTAATAATAGCAGTCACCTAACCTTAAAGATTTCTTTCCTGTGAACTCTCCTTATTTTTTCCATGTTAATGGAATTTCGTTTCTAGGTTGGAAGACTTGGATCTTTTCCCTTTCATGATTACTTTGTTTCCTTGCCAGTCAGTCATACATGAAAAGACATGTAATGTGCACAGACATATTTAAGAGCCTTATAGATGAAATTCATAGTTAAGAGATTGCCATACCTGTTGAGAATGTTATAACAGTTGACAGAATTATTTTTTGAGAGGGAAAAGAGAAGGAAGAGGAGTGATGTCGTAATAATGTTAACCTTGGACTAAGAAAGATAAAATGTGCCCATTTGTTTTGGAATGCACTAATTAGATGTTATTTGAAATGAAGAAAGTTTTCCTGACAAATTCATATTTTGAGGCCAATATAAAATAGCATCTCATCCTTTCACAATTCAGCTTAATGGAAATTACATATGTTCTCAAAAATACTGCCTTAATTTAATATATTTCTTGTAAAAATTTCCTCAGGCTGTTGACTGAAAAATTTTAGTTAGCAAAGTTGACATTTATATTCTTTTAAAAACACTGAATATAGGCATGAGGTTTTAGAGTTTGAAATTTAGGGTCACAAGTTTCCCTTTATAAATGAAACATTCCCAAGTCATGTTAGAGTTAAGATTTTTTGACTGATGAATTAGTGTGTGGTAGTTTATGAGGAATGAGACAATGTGTTTTGCTGGAGTGATCTTTGTCATTACTAAAAGTATGAACCAATCTAACCTAAACTATAAGGGGAGTTACTGAAAATCAGTGATACTTATTACATAATAGTTGGTATGAATAGAGAGTTGATGAAATCTTTGCATTTATATTTTTATGTTTCTTGTAAAATTCTCCTTTCATCATTAACTTTTTTCATTACTTGGAAGAGTTGTCCACCTTCTTGTATTTAAACCATCTCTCTCCTGATGGGACTCTCTATCAATTTTGCCATAATTCTGTTCATCTCAGCAAATGTTTTTTGAGTCTTTGTGCCAGGCAATAGGCTAATCATGTGGGATACAAAAATGAGACAGGTAGCTTTGCTTTCAAGGGTCTTCTAATGTAATAGGAAAGAACTACATAGGCATTTTTTAACGTTATATTTAAATCTTAGAGCAGGTAAAGCAATTGAGAATTTTGTTATTAAAACGTATTAAGTGCCTAGCAGTTTATTCCAGTGTATTGGATGCAACACAAGTTTGTTAACATAGGCAAAGTCCTTGTCTCTTAGTCATTCTCAATCTGATATAGACATTGCCCTCAATAGACATCAGTAAGACCTGATTATATATAAGAATATGAAGATATTATGAAGGAAAAAAAATTTTTAGGAGAGAGATAATATTTAATAAATGATGCTTGGAATTTTTGTTAGGGAGTAGGAAATCATTTAGAATCTCACCTAACAGCTTATAGCAAAATAAATTTTAACCGGATAATAATAAAATAAAAAAAAAGCCACTAATAAATTAGAGTAAAATTTCATATTACCAAATACATGGAAGGAAATTTTAAAGTCTAAAAGCAAGGGAACAAGTCATTTAAGGAAAAGATGGACTGACTGGATTAAATAAATTTCTTTACATAAAATAATTAAAAGTGAAAGAAAAATCTATTTGCCGGAAATAAAGTGGACAATACTGATGTTGCAGCCTACATAAAATGCATTTTGGGAAAAAATACTAGATTATTGAATGAATAAGATATATAAGGAATGGCCATAAAAATAATGAGTCTAATAATTGTGAAATTAGTTTCTTTTAGTTTCATTGAAATGTGTTAAGGACTAAAGTTAGAACACAGTAATTTGTTTTTGAAAGGATTGACTAAATTTCCAATTAATGATACAAGCTATTGCACTTGTAAGAATCAGATACTCTGAAATTCCAACATAAATTAAGCACTAATTCATTCTTTAGACATTATTTGAATATTTAATATATATCAGGTGCTATAATAACTGCTAAAATGATAAATATAAATAATGAAAGAACTCTTAAGAAATTCACATCTTAGGGACAACACTTTTTCCCCCCTCTTTCCTCTTCCTTTGGTAAATCTAGTCTACCAATCTATCCACCCATCTATCCACCCAAAAAACATTTAGTGAGTCTGTAGAATGTGTGAGGCCTTGTGATAGTTGCAGGAATATTAAGATAAAAAAGTAGAATTATCAGGTTTTAGTCTGAAATGTGAGTTCTTGGTGTGCTCATGTCTGAAGAATGACCAGAAATGCCAAAGTTAGGCAAACACGAAAATGAGGTTTATTGAGGAAAGAATGATTGGATTATAGGGCATGAGCAAGATACAGGTTTACAGAGCATTGTGCATACACCACAGATGACAACCGGATGCACTGTCACAGCAGAGCAAGCAAAAGGAAGGGCAAAGCGAGAGATTGGCTCTGGTTTGCATCTTATTTTATAGTGCCCAGACAGGAACCTCCCTTGCGGTTCAGAGGTCACCATGGAACCACTTTGATTGGACAGTTGGGAGTTGCATGACCTGAGTCTTTCACGCATGTGGGTTCTACATCACTTTCTGGACTTTATGGTACCTATGCAGCTTGGCTTGTGGGCTAGAGAGTGCTCTGCGTTTTGTAGCTGGTGCGCCAAGTTCTGATTGGCAGTTTTGTAGGGTATTCCCTCCTCCCCCAGGTATGCAGAATTAGGGTGGGACAGGACAAAGATGGGGGCAATAGCACCCACTTTCGTCCCTAGGAGACTCGGAATCCCTCACTATCTACCTAACAAAATTATCATTAAGGAGTTTAATCAAAGAGATCGATAGAGGAAACTGATTAAGAGTTACAAGAGACAGATTCCATTCAGAGAATAGGTATCTCTAGATTTATGAGGGAAAAACATGTACTATGTTGGCAGATCTTAAAAATTAACACTAAAATATTCATGCATTTTATATATTCAAATTTTACATTCCAAACACAAAATGTTTTTGTTCTATCCAAATACAATATTTAATGAGTGAAATAAACATATGATCAAATGTTGATAAGAAAAACATCAGTGCTTGTTAAAAACCCCTTGCAAGTTTATTAAGGTATAATCAGATTTTGCTAAATATCTGTTATTATAATTTGTTAATGGTCATTTAAAGGCTAAAAATAAAGGGCAGAATTATTACTGACAGACTTAACTGTGTTCAGAAAGAGAGGAACAAACTATCCAAGAACTTATCCAAGACGGATTATGATGTGCTTTTCCTGTTTTTTGTCATTATTTTTGTTTGATACTTTGTATTTGTCCTGTGATATTTTACTCTTCTCATTTTTAGCCTTTCTCTTTTTTCTTTAGGTTTGTATCTTATAGTTACTTTGATCTTTCTTCTAGTGTTTCCTTATAATGTCCTAATTTTCTCAAAGTTTATTCAAATTGTCCATTCATTTTTACACTTAAAAAAGTTTTTTCCTATGTATATAAATGCTCAGAAATGGCCACAATTCTTAAAACTTGCTTGTGTGCTGTATAAACTTTGAAATGAGCTATGTATTTTTCATGTTACAGAAATGCTAAAGTTATTTTTTTAATAGTAAATAAATGTTCAAAAATGGATTAATTCTTATAAACTGTCCTTACCGACTTGTCAGTGTCAATATTTATCCGTTACATTGTTTTTATTTTTTTCCTCCTCCTCAGTGGATGTATATTTATGCATTGGCTAAACTGATTTCATGAAGCAGATGACTTTGGCTCAACAAACCTAAGTGTTTTAAATGAGAATTACTGAGGAGGAACGGAGGAGAAAAGTAAATGTCTGAGGGAGGTGTGAAAGACTCAGGGACTAGGTATCTTTTGAGTTAGATCACTAAAGGTTTCCTTGGTAATTTCCCCTTGATAATTCACACCGGGGTAGTTTATAATCAGGACTAAAGTCTATGAAAATTTCAGAACAAAATATATAAATGAAAAATCATCTACACATGTTAAATTTGATTTGAAATATTCGTAAAATCTTGAATTTATGAAATAGCCTTCCTTGTGGCCATTCTATCATGTAACTGGATTTTGGGCCAAATATCATTTTTTTGTTTTTTTACTTTAGAGTTGAGGTTAGAATTTCATTCTTAAGATTCCTAGTGCCGTGTTCTTTTCACACATTTTTCTGATTGTTTTTTAATAGTATAGAAAGAATCAAACCACATAAAATAAAGCCAGGTGGCAGAGATAGGAAGTAAAAATAAATCAAAACCCATACTTAACGTATGCATCCCAGTGGAATGCTTGTGTAGGAACTTTGAGTCACTTTAAACAGCCACTTGCTATAGAGGTACACTTACAGATCGACATGGTAGAATTACAAAACATCATGTTGGGTGAAAGTAAGGGGCAGTGATTTGCATTAAGTTGCTGCCTCAGTTGGTTAATTGGCTTTCTACAGAACTCCCTTGTTTAATTTGTTTTTGAAATAATAACAGTTACAGCATTAAAAAACATGCTTTCAGGGCAGGAATTTGCATGCTGTAGCTTAGCTGTTCAGTTCTTATTATCAGGAACATATCTGCAAGTGCCCTAGAGCAAAAATTACCCACACATAGATTTTCTCTGGGGAAGGATTAAAACTGGAAAGTCAGTGAGTTAAACAGATTTAGCTTCTTGGTTTATAAACATCGTGGATAAGTGAATAATTGTCTTAAAGAACTGTACAATTACTATTCTTTAACTGTTAGCCATGAATAGGGGAACTGTTAAAGAACAACTGTAGTGTGAAGGTGGTGAAAATGAAAAGGGGTTTCATGGATTAATGGAGTAAAATCATTGCTTATATCTATACAGGTAGAGTGTAATAGGGAATTGAGTATTTACTATAAGACATTTAGCTGAAAATAAAAATACCTGTTTTCCTCAATTGTTGGTTGTTTAAAGTAAAATACGGCTTATTATTTTCCCTTTTACATGTGATCTATTTATGATGCAAAATTTAAAATTACCTTTCACAGCATTTTACAATTATTGACTAGCTTTGTTTTCAGCAACTTATGAGTGATTTAGAAGGGGAAATATTTGTCTTATGATTTGAGTTGTATCTTACATATTTTTGGTTACAGAAATGTTCATTTGTAAGGTTTATGGTAATTTAAATTTATTCTCTAGATAACAACACTTTCCCCTAGTGACAGCCTCTAACAACATTTCTGAGAATTTAAGTATTAGAAAATCAATGCTATCTTATGTATTGTGTAAATACACAAATACCTAGAAACTATTCAGATGGTCACTTAAACTTTTTATGGTATATATAGGAAAAATAATGTTTATGATATCACTTGCTAAAATTCTGGTAAAACGAGATTGGTATTAGAAATCAGATGTAATTTGGGGACTTTCCCCCCCCCAATTCTATAACAGTATTGTATTCATTGACAACCTCAATAAAATGTATTAACAGATGTGTATTAGATTATCAGTTGGAAAAGATATTCAGTGGTAGTATTCATGGATAATTAATGATAAATATATTTATGTATACTATATATATTTTAAATGCTTTTATCTTTTTAAATATATTTTTATCTTTTTTTTACCTAAATACCATTTTTTTGGTGTGTATTCTTTTAAAGTATGACCAAGAATACCTAAACTGCTTTCTGAAAATCTTGACATCTGTTTATTATAATGATTTTCTTTTCTGGGAAGTTATTTTCATGCTTTGGAGAATTATTTTACATATATCAATGGATTACAGCTTTAATTCTGCCTTACTTTAATATCTTATCTCACCTTTCTCCATTTTATAAGTATGTATATAAAGCTTTGTGAACTAAAATAAACTCTTAAGTGCCCCCCACCCCCCCGATTGAATGGACTCCATCTTGGACAAGGGAGTACCCTAAAACTCATTTACTGACCATGAGAAGGGAGATCAGACAAGCCTCATAATGCCCCCTTCCCTTCTTGTAGATATCCTTTGTAACTCATTAACAGGCCTAAGGCAACGCAAGACAAACTTGCAGGTCCTCAACTTACATCACAAATCATTTGAGTCTGGCTATTTGGCCAGTGGATTGTCTCTGATTAACAGACTTCCTTATCGTAACTTCATACATTCCAAGCCTTTAGACAAAGCTTCATTTCTTTAACCAATTATAAATCAAAGAATCTTTAAACCCACCTATAACCTGTAAAACCCTCCCCCTACCCCAGATATCGCACCTTTTCAGGCCAAACCAATGTACACCTTCCCTGTATTAATTTATGACTTTATGTGTAATTGCTGTCTCCCTGAAAGTATAAAACTAAACTGTAACCCAACTACAGTGAGGCCACTTGCTCAAGACTTCTTGGGCATAGCTCTGGGCCATGGTCCTTAAATTTGACTCAGAATAAACCTCTTTAAATTTTTTTTTTTACAGAGTTTGACTTCTTTTCCATTCATAGCTTCATGCTATGAATGTTCATTCTCACACTTGTATTTATTAAAAGATGATTTTATTTTCGTTTGCTTCTTTTTTCTTGTCAGTTTATTTAAAATACATGTGAAATGACTGATTTTACACAAAGACTTAAATTTTGAATTAGACCATGTTCATCTTGAATGCTCCCAATCCTTTTTGTATCCCTCAACCCTCCAGGCTTTAGTGCCTATATGCTCTGTACTTTTACTGAGAAAATATTAGATAAAGATACTTAGACCAAGATAAAACTAATTTGTTGATATATTCAGTCATTAATTTCATAGTCATATTTTGAATATTCATACATATTGAGTGATGGTAGAAGTATTGAGATGGTACAAAGGTGACTAAGATTTAATTGAAGTTTCATGTATTATTCCCTTCTAACCCCACCTCTGAATGAATGAATAATTTGCAAACATTCTGACAATAATAACGTTTAATAAGTACTTAATTTGGGACTAGTAAATATGCTAAGTATTATCCTATTTATTCATTAAAATAGGCTTATAAGAGAACATTTTTATTGCTGTTTTTCATGTAAGTAAACCTGAGGCTTAGAGGGTGAAGGAGCTCAGGATATTTCACCCCAAAATATGACTCCTTGGTATTTTTAATTATGGACCTTAGAGATTATCAGGCCCTTCAAAAAGAACAATGGACTTCCCTTCCTCTCTCTGTTATTTCAATATGTTGCAGGAAAGAAGTTCAAGAATGCTACGGATCTGGCCCAAATCATTTAAAATGTAATACCTGTCTCTAAGGTTAATTTACAAGTCAATCTATTTCCCCCATCCATTCATTCTCCCAAGTATCTATTCATCCTCCCTAGCAACCATTTATTTTCCCTAAATAGAATTACCTATACTCCTCATCTTCTCCACTCCCCTCCAAAAGGTGTGTGCAAAAATACCTGGATCCCTTTGAGATATTGAATAATGACTCTGTGATTCTCCTCTTGCTCATGGTAAATAAACCTTTCTTTTATTAATCTGCCTTAAATGTGAGTTGATCTTTTGGCAAACTTAGGAGGAAAGTGCAAGTTTCCCCTCACCCTTACAAGGGGTTGAGTAAATTTCTGAAGATCTCATAACACGCAAGCTTGAGAGCTGGGATTTTGCCAGGCAGTCTCACTCAATAATCTATACCTCTTATCCATTATGCAAAAACTTTTAAACTTTTAAATAATCTTTTGAGGGATAAGAGGGTCTGGTCTGAAAGTGAGAATCGTCTAACATTTCTCAAACACCTCATAAAGTCTACTACCTATTACATGCAATTGTGTTTTCCCTGTGCTTTCAGAAAGTTCTTTAGTTCTAGTAGCCAAGTGTAAGCTAGCTGCTTCATTTTTTTCCTGGCTTTCTAGATCATATCATCAAGATTTTTTTTCATTAACTGGCTACTGTATGCATACCCTAACTTACTGTTGACTATAGTCACTTTGTTATTCTATCAAATATTATTCATTCTGTCTAACTATATTTTTGTACCCATTAACTAGTCTCACTTTATCCTCCTCTCCACTACCCTTCCCAGCCTCTGGTAATCATCATTCTACTCTCTGTCTCCATGAGATCAATTGCTTTAATGTTTAGCACATATGAATAAGAACATGTGAAAATTGTCTTTCTATGCTTGGCTGATTTCACTTAACATGATGTTCTCCAGTTCCATTCATGTTGTTGCAAATGACAAGATTTTATTCTTTTTTGTGGCTATGTAATACTCCATTGTGTATATGTACCACAATTTCTTTGTCTATTCATCTGTCGATGGATACTTAGGATGATTCCAAATCTTGGCTATTGTGGATAGTGCTGCAATAAACTTGAGACTGCAGATATCTTTTCAATATACTGAATTCCCTTCTTTTAGATATAGACCTAAAAGTGGGATTGCTGGGTCATGTGGTAGTTCTATTTTTAGTTTTTTGAGGAACCCCAGACTGTTCTCCATTGTGATTATACAACTTTACATTCCCACCAACAGTGTACAAGGGTTCCACCCTCTCCACATCTTTGCCAGCATTCATTATCACCTTTTTGCTAAAAGCCATTTTAATTGGAGTGAGATGATGTGTCCTTGTAATTTTGATTTGCATTCCTCTGATGACTGATGATGAGTTTTTTCTCATATTCTTACCTGTTGGCCAATTTTATGTCTTCTTTTGCGAAATGTCTATCCAAATCTTTTGCTCATTTGTTAATCACATTATTCGATTTTTTTCCTATTGAGTTGTTGGAGCTCCTTATATATTCTAATTATTAATCCCCCATCAGATGAGAAGTTTGCAATTATTTTCTCCCATTCTGTGGGTTGTCTTTTCCCTTTGTTGATTGTTTCCTTTGCTGTGCAGAAGCTTTTTACCTTGATGTGATCCCCTTTGTCCAGTTTTGCTTTGGTTGCCTGTGCTTTGGGGTATTACTCAAGAAGCCCTTGCCCAGACTAGTGTCCTGAAGTGTTTCCCCAATGTTTTCTTTTAGTAGTTTCATAGTTTCAGGTCTTAGATATAAGTCTTTAATTCATATTGATTCTATTTTTGTATATGAAACTAGGTAAGGATCTAGTTTCATTCTTCTGCATATGAATATCCAATTTCCCCAGCACCATTTATTGAAGAGACTGTCCTTTCCCCACTTTATGTTCTTAGCACCTTTGTGGAAGATAAGTTCACTGTATGTATGTGTATTTATTTCTGGGTTCTCTACTCTGTTCCATTGGTCTATGTGTCTGTTCTTATACCAGTACCGTGCTATTTTGATCACTACAGTCTGTAGTACAATTTGAAGTCAGGTAACCTGATTCCTCCCGTTTTATTATTTTTGTTCAGGATGGCTTTGGCTATTCTGGGTCTTTTGTGGTTCCATATAAATTTTAGGATTATTTTTTATATTTCTGTGAAGAATGCCATTGGTATTTTGATGAGGATTACATTGAATCCGTAAATTGCTTTGGGTAGTATGGACATTTTAACAATATTGATTCTTCCAATCCACCAGCATGGAATATCTTTCCATTTTTTTGGTGTCCTCTTCAATTCCTTTCATCAATATTTTTTAGTTTTCATTGTAGAGATCTTCACTTCTTTAGTTAAGATTAGTCCTAGGTATTTTTTTTAGGTGACATGTAACCCTTTTTAATCTCTGTTTTGTTACTTCTAATAAAAATATAATAGGATTAACTTCTTGTGGTACTCATGACAATTAGGTGAGATAATAAATGTAAAGCAACTGAGGTAGTACCTGGGATGGAGAGTGCCTGTGTGTAAGGTCTCAGTAAATCCTTCTTAATTGTATATGTTGCCTAGGCCTTTAAAAATACATAAGCCATTCCTTACTAAGGATGCAGTATATAAAAATTCTCTTTCTAACCAAAGAGGGCATATTCTTCTCAATTTCATATCTTGGGTATCTCAGGTAAATCCATAGTCCATATCTTAACAGTTGTATGGCATTTGCCCAAATTTTGTCATATCTACTTTGTTTGTATTACTTGGTTTCCATCTTCATTTCCTGTTTTATATCCTCCATTGGATCTAAACCCTATATTGCTGTGGTCCCTAACCTCTGGGCCATGGTACAGTACTGGTCTGTGGCCTGTTAGAAAATGGGCTGCGTGTCAGCACCTGAGCTTTGTACCACATCCTCCTCACCCGTGACAGTGCCCATTTCCCCCACCTGTCTGTGTAAAAAATTGTCTTCCATGAAACCGGTCCCTGGTGCCAAAAAGGTTGGGAATCCCTGCATGCTAAACCAACGTACTTACACAGATGGTTCTCATAGCCTGCTTAGTTCATGCTATGAGACACCCTACCTTACCCTTGGAGACTGCTTCTCATGCATCTTTAAACTAGATGGATCATCTAAAATCTCTCCATAGCCATCTCCTTGAACTTTGGTCATTATCGTGGTTTAAAAACATGATACCATTGCCCACTTACAAGATTGCAGCATTCTTTCCCTTCTAACCCATTATCACCATTGGTATTGATATCGATGTGAATAGAGTCTGTATTTCATTGCCACATTTTGTCTTTAATCTGGATGTTGGTCAACCATTTCTTTACCCCTTTACTGATTGCTGGCTAAATCTTACAGATTATGATAATAGTATATCTTGGAAATTTTTCAGGTCATATTTTCTCCCTAAATTCTCTGTTATTAAACTCGAATTTATGTTAATTGCTTTTAGACAGGGTTGCCAGAACAACTCAGTGAGGAAAGAAGAATTCCCACTCTCCTCCAGCAAATGGTGCTGAGGCAACTGGATATCCATATGTGGAGAATGACATTTCATCCTCCCCTCACACTATACACAAAAATGAACTAAAAATGGATCATAGATCTAAATGTAAGAGCTAAAACTATAATCCTGTTAGAAGAACATTTATGAATAAATCTTCATGACCTTGGGCTCTGCAATGGTTTCTTAGATATGGGGCCAAGAGCATAAAGAACAGATGAAAAAGTAGATAGAGTACATCAAAATAAAAAAAATGCTATGTTCTAAATTATACCATCAAAAAAGTGAGAGAAAATAGTGTGAGAGAAAATGTTTGCAGATTTTATATATGATATGGGACTTGTATCTAAAATATATGAAGAACTCTTACAACTCAGTACTAAAATGAAATAGCCAAAATGGACAAAGAATCTGAGTAGATATTTCTCATAGGAAGACATACAATTGGCCAGTAAGCACATGAAGAGATGCTCAATATCATTATACATTAGTAAATTGCATAACAAAACCACAATGAAATATTAATGCTACTTTATACCCACTTAGAATTGTGCAAAGTCACATAATAGCAAGTGTTGTTGAAGATGTAGAGAAATTGGAACCCTAATACATGGTTAAGAGAAATATAAACAGATAGTACTGTTTTGGAAAACATTTGGGAAGTTTTTCAAATTGTTAAACATAGACATACCATATGACCCAGCAATTCCACCGCTAGCTGTATATCCAGAAAGAAATGAAAACATAAGTCCACACAGAGACTTGTACATGAACATTCATAGCAACATTATTCATAATAGCCAAAAGGGGGAGACAACCCAATTGTCCATCAACTGTTGAATGGATATATAAATAAAATGTAGTATATCTGTACAGTGGAATATTATTTGGCAATATAAAGGAATGAAGTATTGGTACATATTACAATGTGGATGAACCTTAAAAACATGATATGTGACAAAGAGAAATCCAGTCACAAAAGACCACATATTACACGATTCCATTTATGTGAAATGTGGAGAATTGGTAAATCTACAGAGACCAAAAGTAGATTATTGGTTGCCTAGGGCTGGGAGAAGGAGGAATGGAAGTGACTGCTAATGGGTATGGGGTTTCTTTTTGGAAGAATAAAAATGTTCTAAAAATTGATTGTGATTTTTACAACTCTGTGAATATATTAAAAACCATTGAATTATACAGCTCAAGCAAGTGAATTTTATTGTATGTGAATTATTTCTCAATAAAGGTCTTTTAGAAAAAGTCAAGAACCTCTAGTTTCAATTTTAGAGGAAAGCGGCAGCCTGTAACTTTCAAAACAATTGGAATACATACTGGAGGGAAATGTTAGGTAAGCTGAAAATAATGGAATGCATTAAACAAGTAGGGGTGATTTCAGCTCCTCTTCTTTTAGGTAGAAAGAACTTTTCAAAGAGCGCTCCTTTAAAATCCTTTGGGTATCTTATTGAATGAAATGGAAGTCGGAGTGTTTATGTTTCATGACTAGCAAAATGAGTTGGCAAGTTAATGTCTTTATATATACATATATATGCACATACACACATACACACTTTAAGAGTATTTTATAGGTATATAAAGTACTTACATCATCTAGACTTGTTGTCAGTAAGAATGAGTAAACCACTCTCTGGTAGCACTTAGCCATAAGAAGAGAATCAACCATGTAAGAACATTGGGACACCAGCCTGCAAGAATTCAGTTGCACAGTGAGATGCTGCTTAAATGGAAAAATTACTTTGTCAATTTTGAATGATCAGTATACTCTCAGAAAGTACACTGTAAACCTCAGTCACCATAACCTGCATTAATATTGCTTGTGTTCTCTATCCAATCCTGTATCATTCTTCACCATTATTATCAATTACTGAATCTTATAATTATAGGACATGATTATATATCCTTCTACCCCATGCTCCACAGTGTCTTTTGGCTATCCAGAACAGTAGTAGTCTGAGCAAAATTTGTAAATCTTAGAAGTGTCATGTAGTCAAAGCTTCCTCTTAGACTCAAGCTGTTAATTAACACAGTTTTCTAAAAATGTGTTTTATACTCGTCTTAAATGTTTCATAATTATAGAACCATGTGAATAATTTATCATCATTATCATTGCCAAGTGTTGGATATTGAAGCTGTTGCTTTTCGGTATCAGCTCACTTGTTCTCCAATGTCAACTGTATGTTTAAATAAATTGCCAATTTAGTATATAGCCGGTATCCTCAAACATTAGTCTCAGTTGATAATTTAACATAGATGGCCCTTCGAAGGAATTCTTTGTGTCCTAAATCATCTTTTAAAATATCAACATGTTTTTTTCCCAGCATTGATGTTTCAAATTTCCTCATATATCAATCTTTGTGTTATAATATTCCATGATTATTTCTCAAAGAAAATACTTATATGAATCATTCTTTTTTCAATAATTTTCTCAACTTTTGATTATTATAATCTGTATCTATTAATAAATGATAAAACCACTTTTGTCAAGAGAAATTAGCTTTTTCAAATGCATGTTTGTTTTTCCTGTGTTTGTTTTGATTCTGTTGTTACTTGTATTTAAAAAATAGGTACAGTGGTATGTGACTTTAAATTTATTAGTTCAGAGTACCTCAGCACCATTTAGTAGGTGAACAATTAGATGCTTTGAATTTTATCATAGAATTCAATGAGAATTTTTATGAATTGATGTATAAGTTAAATCCTATAACCTGTTTTGATAGGTTCTATTTTTTTAGCATTAAGTTTTGAGAACACAAAGACTGCTGGAATAGTCAACCTTCATGAATATAATTTTGGGTAGCATAAGGCACTACCATGAAGGATACCTACTGTAGGCATTTTTGGGGGGCTGGAGGAGAGACTGAGAGCAATATCCATGTGCATTTATAATTCCCAAAACTGTCTTTAGAGAGTAGGTGAAATTTATCTAAGAGTCGGGAAGGTTCATACTCTTTAGCTGTGTAAACATTTCCAATCTCAACTGAATTTATTGTTATAATTCATTTAAATACATGTTTTTGTATTATTTCTAGGTCTCTTCTGACAGTGCCAATTGCTATGGCAAAGTAAGACCAGGTAGAATCAGTCTTTGATCTTGTGGAATTGCAGGAGGAGTCAGTCCAGCCACTTCCCTTTCCAGGTAATGAATTGAAGCACAGATTATTTATCTGCTGTGTCCAGGGCAAATTCAATGGTTAATGTCTGAACTAGGACTAAAATCAATCCAGTTATTATTCTTTAGCTCTAGCTGTAGTGCTGACTTTGATGAAGAGATTGGGCTCCAAAACTGCTGTTAGAGACTTTAGGGATTTTTTTCTTATATAGTTAAAGGTAATAGAAAATATTCTGAAAAATCTGGCTCATTATTTAGAAATGTTCTGAAAAGTTTGTAAAACATAACCATAACAGCTTTTTTATTTGATAGAGGATTGGTGTTAGGAGCTGAATTATGTCCCTCCCCCACTCCCCCCAATTCATGTTGAAGTGCTAACCCCTAATACCTCAGAATGTGACTGTATTTGGAGATAGGTTCTTTACAGAGGTGATTTTGTTAAAAGGGGGGGGTTTTAGGGCCAACCCTAATCCAGTATGGCTCGTGTTACTGTAAAAAAAGAAAATTTGGACATAGACACAGAGATAAGATGATGTAAAGATACAGGGAGAAGGTAGCCATCTATCAAGGAGAAAAGGCTAGAACAAATTCTTCTTTTATGGCCCTCAAAAGGAACCAACCAAGATCTTAGACTTCTAGGTTCCAGAACTAAGAGATAATAAGTTTCTATTGTTTAAGCTACTTAGTCTGTGGTACTTTGTTTTGGCAGCCTTATCAAACAGATATCATAAGTTTTATTTAATTGGATCTAGGTTATGTAGGAACAAATGTATCCTGAAAGGCCTAAAAAGTAAAAGGGGAAAAAATTTTATGATAGAACCAATTACATATACAACAGAAGAGGGAACCTAGTTCTTCCATATTTTTAAATTCATTCACTTATTTTCTCCACCAACATTTTTGCTTATTGTATGTTAAACATTTTGTTGGTGCTATGGGTACAAAAGTAAATTTGGTATTCTATGCCCTTGAAGAGATCAGATTCTAATGGTGGTAGCAGTGAACAGCTAAATAAATCATTAAAATATTGTTTGAAAAGTGCTGTGATAGATATGGACCAGGTATGCCAGATTGAAAAGCAAATAATTAACTTCATATAGGTTAGACGGAAAGATTTTTCACAGCCTTTTAAGCCTTGAAGGAAGCTTCCATGCCAGGTAGCTTCGAATACCGAAAGTATAAGGGACAATATTATATTTCATGAAAGGAGTAGAGTATGTGCTAAAAGTTAAGGTAATTAAAAATCAGGTGGCACTTGATGAAACTTGATAAGACTTTAAGACAGGAGATTTAAGGAATCTGTTGGGAGATGTTAGGGGTTGCTGGAGATGAGAGTCAAAAGACTTGTATTTTAAGGTATAATAAAAATATGGGTTCACTTGACTGCCATAGGCCATCACTGATAGGTTTTAAGCAGGAGTGAGAAATGATCAGATTTACTTTCTAGAACATTAATTTTGATGTCATATGAAGGAAATACTGAAACAGGGAGCAGTTAGAAGTGGAGAGCTGTGAGTTCAGGCACAAGGTGATGAGAGTATATAATGAGGTAATGGCCATAGGAAAAAGAGGAATTCATGAATTTGAGATTTGTTTATGAGATATATTTGATGAGATATCCTTATTCATTGGATATTTTAGGTAAGGGAGAGGGAAATTTAATATCTCTTTTCGATTGGGGGAATAGATTGATTATAATGCTGCTAATAGGCAATATAGGGAAAGAAGCAGGCTTTGCAGGGGAAAGCACTTTATTTAAGATTTGGGCATTGATGAGTTTGAGGTAATCATGGAATTTTCAAATGGAGAATTTGCTTTGTACAAATTTATATTCAGTTCAATGGCAGCTTGCCCAAGTCAGCAATATGTTATTAGACCCTGAAGACCACTGCTAAACCATCTAAAAGTGAATCTAATGGTGTTATTAATATGATGAGAGATTCTTATTAGACAAAATATCTTACTGGAGAGATATCAGTATTTTTATAACAGTAACACTGAGAGAAAGTCCCACATTTATTGAACATATAAAAGTCCTGCCATCTATTTTTTAAATTCAGAGCCATTTTGGAATAACTGAAAGATTGAGAAATATATGTGGAGTTGCTTAAGGAAAGCTTGTATTAAAAACAGACTTACTACATTCATAAGGGAGGCAATTCTTGGGTAAGCATTCTTCCTCATTTGAGAATGCTCAGGGTGATGGTTTGTTAGATGGTTTATGTGCCAATTCAATTTGATAAACATTTAATGAATATCAACTGTTTTACTAGGCTCTGTAAGTAACTACATAGCCCTGCTCTTGAGCGCTTATATTCTCAAAACCATTTTATGTCCTCTAATTTCTCCCTTGAGTATTGTGGCACACTACTTTTGGTTTCTGAGTTACCACTAGGGCATGAGCCACTTGTGTTGAATATTATTTCAATTACAAGGGCTGCCAGATCACAGATATCACATGGGTTATGTTTGGCACTTTCACAAGGAAGGGCCATGTAAATGGACCATGGAGAGCTTATTCAGAGGTCACCCAGGGAATACTAAGTCTTTTAGAAAATCAGGGATTAGGGATCCCTGCTGTATGTCTTTTTCTGCTGCAATTAAAATTTTAAATACTTAATAGGAGACTTCTTGATGTGATAGTAAAACAACAACAACAACAAACATAGCTGGGACTCAAGAGATCCTACTCCCAATTTAGTGCTAGTGAGCTGTGATTCAGTTTCAGTGGAACTGTTTCCCTGTCCATTAAATGTATGCTTGAATTAGATCAGTGGTTCTTTTGTATGCATACATAAGCCTTTGCATTAATTTCAGGAAGTTCATACAAACACTGAAATGCAGCAGCAACCTATGGATTTGTGCACATTGAACTATATGAATACGAACTCTTATTGTATGATGCTTGTGCTCTTGAACTTGAATGATGCTTTCTTTTGGTTTGGCAGGTGCTCTAGGTAGGGCATCTCTGGTTCTTCTAGGGTGGCTAATGAACAATCAGCAGCCCAGTTGTGTTTATTTGTTCCATAACCTCATTAAGTGTCCCTCAGTATTTCCCAGCTCAGTCTATGCACATACTCAATCTACTACCCTGAAATTTTCTTGTTTGATCTGCTATGAGAACATTAGACACATCTCAAAGTGCTGAATCTGCCAAGGAGAAAATGTAACTTCCATTGGAGCTTTGGCTCTCTTTGTGTTGACATTAGAGGTTGTAATGATTTTGGCTCATTTCTTGTATATTTTCATGATCATAATTGTAGGGGTTCACTTTTCCTTTGGCTAGATTATAGAACAATGAATTCTTTCCAAATGTTAAAATATATATTCATTAATGCCAGCTCATGTTGTACGCATGTGTGTGTATCTGTATATATGTATATATTTATATATCATTTATGTGTCTATGAGAGAATTGGGCAAATGAAAGGATTATTTAGCCATCTATCGAATGATTTTTTCAATACTCAAGGTTGGAATTATTAATCTTTTACATCAGCTGAGTTAACAGTGTTAAATTCTAAAGTTCCCATCTTAGCTTATTGCTATCCTTGACCTTGATGACATCACCCACAGTTCTATTATTCTGATGGATACTGCAATAATAGAATGATTCAATAACATTGAACCCAAATCGTGTTAGAATACTTCCATAACTATTCTTCCTTACCTTCGTAACCTCCACAGTTCCTGTGGAATGCATTGAGGGCTACAGCACACCAAGATGTTAAACACGAGGTTATCAACAATAAGATCTAGAATGAATGTGTTTATTCATGCATTAAGTAATTCATCCTAAGTGTTATTAAAAATAATAACATAGCTGGCATCCTGATACATTCTCTGTCTTAACCCCATTGTTTACTGTTCCATTACTTGCTCATTAATAACGAAGTGTAATTATTTAAGCTAGTTATTTATAACTTTAGATTTTTTTTATTTCAAAATACTACAGTGGTACACATGTTTTGGGTTACATGTATCAATTTTGTTATGTATGAGTCAGGGTATAAGTATGCCCATCACCCACGTAGTGTTTATTGTACCTATTACACAGGTTTTTTCCCATCCCCTGTTTGATTTCCACTGAGTTTTAATTCGCTCTGTGTATATGTGCTCATCGGTTAGTTCTAGTTTAATAGCAAGTACATGTGGTATTTGTTTTTCTGTTTTTTAGATGCTTAGCATAATGGTCTCCAGTTCCATCCAGATTGTTACAAAAGGCCTTAACTCATGCTTCTTCATGGCTGAGACCTTTGGATTCTTATCTAGAGTCTCTTAGCTTTTGCTTATCTATTATTTTTCCAAAATATTTCAGTACCTTAAAAGTATAGCTGATAATGCAAATAGATAATACTTTTCAGAATCATCCTTCTTCTTTAGCTATAAAGGGGTATCATTATCATATGTTCACCTTTATATTCATATTAAAATTTGCACAGTCCTGGAACTTACTATCAGTGTCACTTTGCTCTTTTACAGACTGCTTTTATGGTATCATACTAAGAAATCTTTTCCTATCCCTAGCTCACAAAGGCTTTCTTCTATGTATTATTCCAAAAGTTTTATGATTTTAAGTTTTAAATTTAGGTCTGTGATCCATTTTATAGAAATTTTAATGTATGAAGTTTTGGGTCAATTTTCTTTTTCTTTTGTTTGTATGTGGATTTTAATTGTTTCAGCATCAGTCGTTGAAAAGACTGTCCTTTCTCCACTGCATCACCTTTTTTTCCTTTGTAAAGTTGTCTGTATGTCTCAGTTGTCTGTGTATGTGTGGATTTCTTTTTGGAATCTCTGTTTTGTTCCATTGATCTATTTGGCTGTCTGTGAGTTGACACTACACTTTCTTGACTATCGTAGCTTTGTAATAAGTCTTTTAATCAGGTAGAGTTAGCCCTACAACTTTGTTCTTTTTCAAAGTTATTTCGGCTATTCTAGGTCCTTTGCATTTCTACATAAATTTTAAAGTAAGCTTTTAAATTTGTATAAAAATCCTCAGATTTTGTTTGGGATATGTTGAATCTTATATCAATTTGGGGAGAATTATCATTTTAACGCTATTGAGTCTTGTGACCTATGGACAAGGTATGCCTCTCTATTTACTTATATCTTTATTTCTCTTAGTAATGTTTTGTAGTTTTCACTTTGCATGTCTTATACAACTTTTATCAGATTTATCCCTAAATATTTCATATTCTTGATGTGATTTTAAGTGGTATTTTTTTCTAAATTTGAATTTCTGATTATTTGTTGCTAAAACATAGACATACAATTAATTTTTATGTTATATACAATTAATTTTTATGTAATATATGTTGATCTTGGATCAACACCACTTTGCTAAACTCATTTATGTAATAGTATTTTGGAAATTATTGGACCATCTATAAAAGATCATAATGTCCTATATTATCATTTGTAAAGACAGTTTTAGTTCTTCCTTCCCAATCTGAATGCCTTTTATTTTTTAGCTCATCCCACTCCCCAAACACACACACACACACACACACACACACACACACACACACACACACGATTCTCTGGCTAGAACATCCAGTGTAATGTTATATAAAAGTTATAAGATAAGACATCTTTGCATTGTTCCTGATGTTAGGAGGAAAACATTCATTCCTTTACTGTTAAATATCATGTTTAGTGAAGGTTGTTTTTTTAAATGCCCTTTATCATGTTCATAAAGTTTTCTTCTAGTGTGCTGAGAATTTTTATCATGAATGGATATTTAATTTTTTTAGTAATTTTTCTTCATCCACCAAAATATTTTTTTTCTTTTTTATCTTTTAATATGGTTAATTATATTGATTACTTTTTGAATGTTAACTAACCTTGCATTCCTGGAATAAATGGATAAATTCAACTTGATTATTATATATTATTAGATAAAATTTTGTTTTGAATTTTTACATTTGTTTACATGAAACATATAGGTCTGAATTTTTTTTCTTGTATTACAATGATAGTAGAGTAATGCCGGTCTCATTGAATGAGTTGGGAAATATTTCCTCTCTTCAGTTTTCTGGTGGATTTTTGATATTTAAGATTTGAGATTTTTTCTTTCTTAAGCGTGTCAGAAAATTTTCCAGTGAAGTCATCTATGTATGGATTTTTATTTGTAGGAAGAGTTTTGGCTAAAAATTCAATTTCTCTAAAATGATAGTAGTATAAGTTACTATTCTTTCTTTTTTTTTTTTTTTTTTTTGAGACAGAGTCTCACTTTCTTGCCTGGGGCGAGTGCCGTGGCGTTGGCCTAGCTCACAGCAACCTCAAACTCCTGGGCTCAAGCGATCCTACTGCCTCAGCCTCCCAAGTAGCTGGGACTAC
>CAUYSK010029935.1:0-49296 GCA_963575035.1 Avahi laniger | reverse complement strand
AGGGCAACATACGTAACCTAAACATCTGTACCCCTATAAAATGTTGAAATAATAAAAAAAAAGACATCTAAAGTAGTCAAACTCTTAGAGAAAGTTGAATGGTGGTTGCTGGGGGCTGCAGGGAGAGCGAAAATAGGAGTTGTTGTTCAATTGGTAAAGTTTCAGTTATGCAAGATGAAAAAGTTCTAGATCTGTTGCACAACAATGTGTACATAATTAACACTATTGTACTGTACACTTAAAATATGTTTCAGGTGATAGATTTTATGTTGTGTGTTTTTTTACATGTGAAAAAAAACCTTATAAAGTTATTACCTAATATTAATGGTTGTATTTCCTGTCCTTGTCTATTTTTCTGTCTGTAAGTGCACGTACAGGTATATTTCATTCTTTTTTTTTTTTTTTTTTTGAGACAGGGTCTCCCTCTGTCTCACCCAGGCTGGAGTGCAGTGGTGAGATCATAGCACACTGCAGCTTTGAACTCCTGGGCCCACATGATCCTCCCACCTCAGCCTCCTGAGTAGCTGGAACTATAAGCATGCATCACCATGCCTGGATTTTTTTTTTTTTAATTTTGTGTAGAGATGGGGTCTTGCTATGCCGTCCAGGCTGGCCTTGAACTCTTGGCTTCAGTGATTCTCCCGCCCCGGCTCCCAAAGTACTGGGATTACAGGCATGAGCCTGCCCAGGTATATTTAATTCTGTCCTGTGTTTGGAGAATGTTAACTATCTACAAACCTATAAAGAAATCTGTAACCTATAAATGTTAGATAATTTCAAGATCACACTTAAGATGCACAGTCTGCCTTTAAAGAGAACCAAGGGTTCTGGAAGTAGTAAAAATGAAAGTAAGTCTTTTAATAGGACTCATCTAGCTATTATACTTACAGTAATAATTTGAACTGTTCTTGCTGGTATCAACTACTATTCATTCATTCAAAAAACCATTCAGTGAGTGCCAGTTAAATGCTAGGCATTGTTCAAAGCAGAGAAGCAGGAGGGAAGAGGTGACCATAATCAAATAATCATGTTCCTTTTTTCAAATAATTTGTAATCCAAGAGGGAATAGAGAAAAATTACAATACTGTATTGTATCGTAAAGGTGCTGAATACACAAAGTGCTAATTGAGCCTATCCCAGATATTTCTTGTTTTCAGTGACCCAGCATTTTTTCCCCTTCTTTGAGTAACAGAGCCCATATTTACCTTGGGCATCTGTTCACTCCCCATTTTTGGCCAATGTGCTTCAGTGATCTGACTTGAACCTTAGCTCTAAGTCTGGGCGTGTGGCCCAGATGTGGCGAATGGGAAGGTGGAATCCCTTGGTCCACGTGTTGGTTCCACAGTGATCCTTGGTTCCTCCAATGATACTCGGTTCTGAAATTTTTTTTTAATTGTTGGGAGATTGACAAATGGACTTCTGACTATTAGGATATCAGCTTGACGTTGCCAAGAAACATGACATGAAGAGAGCCCAGTTGAAAATTAAGTGAAATCAAAGAAAACAGAACCAAGCAATGAGAGAAAGAGAGGCTGGGTCCAGATGACATGTGTGAACCCCGAGCTCAGCTTTTCCACCCACCTGTGAATCTTTCAGTTAAGCAAACTAGTAAATTTCCTTTTCTTTGCTATGCCTATTTGAGTTGGGTTTCCATCAAGAAAGTGAGTGGCACAGTGCCTTTAAAATTCAACTAATTATAGAGATTGTGGCCAGTCTTAACCTGGACATAAATTTGGGTTATCTCAGAGCCACTGAAGCATCAGGACACGCAGAACATTTTTGTAACCCTCTTTTATTTATTCTCAGCTGTGATATATAAGTGACGTGTCCTACAGGTTCTATGCAAGATCATTTAGAATGCGTATCAATGCTTTTATAACCAAAAATGGTTTGATATTATTGAAAGAAGAGGGCTTAGACAAGTAAATTAGTAATTTAAAAAGTATCCCATTTTGCCAATACTCCTTCCATTGCTAGGGTATTTAAAGGATAAAATTAAGCAAATCCTTTAAAAATATTCCAGACCTTGAATTCTGCACACTAACAATAAAAATAAATGTTAAATTTGCATGGCACTTTGACCTTTTTGACATTTCACACATATTATTTAAATGTGTATATAGTCCAAAGCCTAAGATCATCCGTGACATACTTGGTTTTCATTGTGATTATTTTTTTCTCTTACAAATAAGTTCCTTATTAAATTACAATTGGACTTAGACTTTTTTTTTTTTTTTGAGACAGAGTCTCACTCTGTCAACCCAGCTAGAGTGCAGTGGCGTCATTCTAGCTCACAGCAACCTCAAACTTCTGGACTCAAGTGATCTTCCTGCCTCAGCCTCCTGAATAGCCAGGACTACAAGTGATGCCGCTATGCCTGGCTAAATTTTTCTGTTTTTTGTAGAGACAGGATCTTGCTCTTCCTCAGGCTGATCTTGAACTCCTGACCTCTAGCAATCCTCTGGCCTCAGCTCCCAAAGTGCTAGGATTACAGGTGCCTGGCCTGGGCTCAGATTTAAATATTTGAATTCTCTAAGCAGACAATGACTGAGCACTAGGAGAAATTTTTTGAAAGGGTGCAAATTATTGCTTGTTGATAATATATTATCTAGAATTTTCAAGAATTTTTTCTACAATATTACCTAGAATTTTCTCAAAATGTCATCCCAGCATTTACAGCAGGTCTTTCATCTCACACGCTTGTGAGGAGTGTCTTTAATTCTTAACCTTTACGTTCATGGAAAGGTGTGCAAAGGCAACAGTAAAAATTATGCCTGACAAAAGTGCTATAAGCACCTTCCTATATGCATTCAGTTTTATAACACGTGAATTGGATAACAGTAGTCTACTGAGCTACACTTGGATGCCTGAAAAATAAGGAGGGATTGGGCCTGAACCATTGTCATTTGCAGATGGTAAAGCTGAGGTCTGGGTGACCATGTCAGAGATGTCAGGTCCCAGGATCCCTGGGCTCCCAACACAAATGACTATTCCCTGGATTGCATGGAAACGAAAGAGCAAGAACCGGATTCTCTTTCATCAGCCTCTTCCTTTCTGGGTAAGTGCAGCACATGAGTTTGGATTCAGGGGCTAAATTGTTTTCAGTAGCTCCTCTTACACATTCTGTTAAAGACCAAGTGTGTCTTCAAACCTGGAAGACAAGTGCCCGTGTAATAATGCATCGATTAGTATCTCAGTTGGCTGAGAGTAGCAGAACACCTGAAGAACCGGCTTAGCACAGTCAGGGCTTTCTTTTCCTTTCCTGTCTGCACACAGGGAGAAGCAGGATTGACAGTCTCCGCGGGTGAGTGCAGCTCACAGGGCCTTCAGGGCCCAGGCTGCTTCTAGCTTTTTGTTGAGCATGGGACTTCTGTCCCCATACTTGTCACTAGGTGATTGTGAGATAAATGCTCTGGCTCTAGCATTGTATCTGTGTCCAGGACAGGAAGAGAGAGAAGGGCGCCAGGCAAAAGGCACATGCCAAGTGAATTCCAGCAAATCCTGTTTCCTCTCATTGGCCTGAATGTGCCTGAGTCCTCCACCCTCCTCCCTGCACACGTACGGAAGGTATAAAAGAGTAGGAAATAAATATGTGAATCGTTCCAGATTAACAAATCCATATTGAGCTCTCATAACTGTAATGAATCATTGAGCAACTCCAAAATTAAGAAATGGTTGCTCTCATGTGAAATGACCTTAAAATATGTTGCTCCTTATTTGATTAAAATAGGAAAGAAAGGCCGGGCGCAGTGGCCCACACCTGCAATCCCAGCACCCTGGGAGGCAGAGGCAGGAGGATCACTTGAGCTCAGGATTTTGAGACCAGCCTGAGCAAGAGCAAGACCCCGTCTCTACAAAAAGTCAAAAAATTAGCTGGGTCCATGTTATCCCAGCTATTCAGGAGGCTGAGGCAGGAGGATCGCTCGAGCCTAGGAGTTTGAGACTGCAGTGAGCTATGATGACACCACTGCGCTCTACCCACGGTGACACAGTCCCCCCAAATAAATAAATGAATAAAGTGGGTTTCTTATTAAAAAAATAAGATAAAATATGAAAGAAAAAGTTTCTAGACATTGGATCTTGGATATGACCCTGTCTTAGTGCCTTGGCATTTGTTCTTCCCCCTGCTTGGGACACTTTTCCCTGAGATATTTAACGGCTCTGTCTCTCTCTTCCTTCAGTGTTAAATGTCGATTCTTCAGATAGCCTTCCTTGTTCACCCTACTTGCAACAGTACTCCAGCCCCTTCCCCGGCCTCAGTGTCTTCATAGCATCACTGAACGTTACAGTACCTAGTTATTTGTTCACATGTTTGTGGTCTGTTTTGCTTGCTGGAGCATATACTCCATGAAGGCAGGTCCTTTGCGTACTGTGTTCTCTGCTGGTTCCCCAGGGCCTAGGACAATGCCTGGCACACAGAAGGTGCTCAATAAATATTAGTTGAATAAACGAATGATTGAATGAATGAACTACCATTTGCTTTATCGTATAGCTCGACATATATATGGTTGGCTAAAAAGCCATTGCAAAGGCCTAGTGAGGAAAGAGGCTGTTCTCTCACCTGCAGGTCACCTGCAGGGCTGCCTCTCCTCTTAGAGGGGGCGTCTTGTATTAAAGATGATGAATGCAGATACTTTATAGTTGCTTAACTTGCTAATATTTTCAGAACCTAATTGGACCTGATGAATTAAAAAATATATTAGCAGAAAACATTTGGACACAACAGCACAGTTTTACTCAGTAGGGCCAGGAGAGAAACAGTTAATGATAAATTATGCTTATAGCTAAAAGAGGATTTGCCGGAACGGGTGAACATTCTCACACGTTGTTTAGATAGCTTCATTATACATACCCCAAAGCTAAGAGAAAAGTTGAATCTGTATTTTAGGATTCTGACTTCTCCTGCCCACTCCAAACTTAGGTTGGCTATTTTATACTTTTAAGAGAGGCAGAAATCAGGGAGGATTCCCTCAAACGTCAGGTGATTTAGGGAATATTAACGTGTCTCCCTTAGGGAACTCCATGCCAAAAGACCAACCGTGAAGTGAACAGATAATTACACGCTGGGGAGGCACTGGTGAGCAGAAGACAGGGACAGGTTCAAAGTCATGACAAGAAGAGAGGAAGTAATTTTCTCACTAAAGCTGACGACATAAGGAAACACAGTAGCTCAGTTTTTCTGAAAGGTAAAGAAGGACGAATACCAAATTAGTTGCTGAATTAGCGGACGTTCAGGGCAATTCAGTCTTGCTCTATTTGGCATATTTCATTCTTCAAGCATGACACTTAACTGAGACGTGCGAAGTGCGGCCATGTTCCTCTGGTGGCACTTACCTCGCCGCACTGGACTGTTTGTTTCCATTTGAGTGCACCGAGGCAGAGTGCGAACTACTTCAGGGCTGGGCCTCTGGGTGCCTGATCCTCTTTACACCCATCAGACCTTCGGTGGATCAAGTACGGAGCAGATGCTCCTTCGCCCTATTGCTCCTTCACACTTATTCATTATTCGATTAATTTAATTGAATAATGAAATTAATAATTTCATTAATTAATGAAATCTAGAAGATCTAGAAAATCATTAGTCTGGCAATGATATCTGGTAGCTTATCACCAGTCAGTTGGTATCCCGTTGCTTAAGAAAAAAAGAGGTAAGAGTTTTTGGGTTTTTTTTTTATGAAGCGGGGAGGGGAGTAAGGAGAGGGATTCAATATCCTTTTTTTTTTTTTTTGAGACAAAGTCTTGCTCTGTCACCTTGCATAGAGTGCAGTGATGTCGCTGCAGCTCATGCAGCCGCAGACTCCTGGGCTCAAGTCATCCTCCTGCCTCAGCCTCCTGAGCAGCTGGGACTACAGGTGTGCGCCACCATGTCTGGCTAATTTTTCTATTTTTAGTAGAGACGGGGTCTCACTCTTGCTCAGGCTGGTATGGAACTCCTAAGCTCAAGTGTTCCTCCTGCCTCAGCCTCCCAGAGTGCTAGGATTATAGGCATGGGCCACCACACCCGGCCAAGAGGTAAGAGTTACTTAAAAATTCTCTAAAAGCGTAATGAGACATTTTGCAGTAAGTAGAATGTTAAGTAAATATTCAGGAACTATATACGAAGTATGATGGGGGAATTTAATTTTCACAGAGAAGTTTCTTAATGATAAACAACTTTGCAAAAAAATTGTTTCCACAATAACACCCAAATATGTCTTGACTTTGCCCATATTAACTAATACTTTACTGTTTTTCAAATATTATAACTGTATCCAAAATTGCAAATTCTAGGGGTCAGTATTGACCCACTCACTCCTTTATTCATTGATTCATTCAACCAATATTTACGGAGCTCCTACCGTGTGCCCAGGCACTGAGGATGTCACAGTGAATGAATAGCAGACGATCGCACAGGTAAATGGAAAAAGTTTCGGCTGTAAGAAGGACAAGCACACGCTGTATGTGGTGCTGGAGATGTAAAGGAGACGTGCCCTAGCTTGGCTACTCAAGGAAAGCTCTCTAACAGAAATGGCAATAAACCAAGACCGGCAGGGTGGTAGGTAAACCGGGCCAAGAGAGCAGGGAGCAGGGATTCAGGCAGAGGGGAAGCCAACGCTCCTGTGGGGGCAAGCAGAGCCAGCGGGGCCAAGGCAGGAGCCCGTGCCAGGGTACGTGCCATTTAAGGAGTTTGATTTATTCTTGAAAAATGGGAAGTCACTGAAGTGCATTAAGCCAGGGAGAAGTTGGGGTGGGCCGAGCTGTGGCAGGACCCGATTTGCCTTCCCAAAAGACTCGCTCTCTGATCTTGTTTGGGGGAAGTTCTGGGAGTGGTTGGACTGGACCGGAAGCTGGGTGACCAGGGCAGTAGGGCAGGAGACTTGAGGGAGGCCTAATGTCCCCCAACCCTGCAGAGAATGCCTCCTTCTTAGTAAAAGTCAGTGTTTTGCCACAAAATTAAAGTAAAAGCTAAAAACATATTCCCACGGCCGGGCATGGTGGCTCACACCTGTAATCCTAGCACTTTGGGAGGCCGAGGCGGGAGGATTGCTTAAGCCCAGGAGTTTGAGGTTACTGTGAGCTATGCTGACACCATGGCACTCTACTCAGGGCAACAGAGCAAGACTCTGTCTTGAAAAAATAAATAAAAAATAAATAAAAACATATTCCCAACTTACAAGGAAACGGAACCCGAGTCATACTGAACCCACATGATTTTTTTAATGTAATTATTGTCCCCAAAGCCTATGCGTTTCTTAAGGATCAGAAATGTGTATTATTAATTACTGTATTTTTAGGCCCAATATAGCACAGAAACGGCTTAAATGGTTGCCAAAGAAGGAAGGGTGGTATGTGCCTTTGCTGGGGCTGCCATAACAAAGTGCTACCAGCTGGGTGGCTGAAACAACAGAGATTTATTTTCTCACCATTCACATGGAGAGAAGTCTGAGATTAAGACAAGGTCAGGGCTGGCTCCTCCTGAGGGCCGAGGGAAGGATCTGCTGCAGGCCTCTGTCCTGCCTTGTAGGTGGATGGCTGTCTCCTCCCTGGTCTTCATGTCCTCTCTCTCTACATGTATTTCCGGGCCCCAAATTCTCCTGTTATGACACCAGCCAGATTGGGTTAGAGCCCACTCCGATAACCTCATTTTAAGCTTGGTGAAGGCCTCTGGAGAGACCCTATCTCCAAATAGGGCCACATTCTGAAGTGCTGGGTATTAGGACTTCAACATGGGAATCTAGAGGGACAAAATTCATCCCATCGCACATAGGGCTGTACATTTTGGTAGCTGCTGGTGTTAGAGGAACTCATTTGACAACAAGGCGGCTCATGCTAGTTGCCACTAGCCCTCGTGGGCCAAGCCCTGGAAAGCAGAGTTGAGGTGGGCAGAGCACAGCGGAGGGAATTCCTTTTCCTGGCCTCTCCAAAGCTTATATCATTTTCTTGAAAAGGCCCAACCAAAGTAGATAAATCTTTTAAACTGTTACGGGTTGAACTGCATCCCTCAACAACAAAAAAAATCCTATGTTGAAGTCCTAACCCCCAGGGCCTTGGAATACCACTGTATTCGGTTAAGAGGGTCTTTCAACATGTAATTAAAATGAGGCCATTAGGTGGGCCCTAAGCCAATACCACTGGTGTACACATAAGGAGGGGAGATTTGGACATGGGCAGGGACAGAGGGAAGACCACATGAAGACAGGGAGAACACGGCCAACTACAAGCCAAGGAGAGAGACCTCAGAAGAAGCCAACCTTGCCGACACCTTGATCTCAGACTTCAGTTTTACAAAATGGTCAGAAAATAGATTTCTGTTGTTTCAACCAAAGTCTGTGGAATTTTCTTATGGCAGCCTGAGCGAACTAGGACACAAACCAGATTGGCCAACATTCCTGTTCTCCAAGCCCAGGTTCACTTCTTGTTAATAACAACTAATGTTTCTTGAGCACTTACCACGATAAGAGCGTTATCAGTGTTACCTTATTTGATCTGTACAAATAGAGATAGGAACCATAATGATCTTAATTTCTATAGAAAAGAAACCTGAGAGTGAGAGATGTGAAGAAAGTCGCCTGAGGGCACCCAGCAGGAGGGATAGGCAGGGTAGGAGGGGTAAAGGGCCGGGGTCTCCAAGGCTGAGCCCTCAGACTCTGAGCCTGGCCTGCAGACATGTTCTGGGAGGGGGACCGTCACTGCAGTGCGAGTCTAGGGCACATCTGACACACCTGGGCGCCTAGGTAATGAAGAAAGGAATTTCTCCTTAAAACTACTCTTCCAGTCTCTTGGCTCAGCTTGTGACTCTAGAATCTTCTTAATCAGCCTTCCATGAGCAGTAATAAGACTATACCAATGCTTCAGAACTCAAATGAGATGTTTTTGTCTGTGCTATCACCACAAGTCATTGCACTCCCATCAAAACTGGTCTTAAGCAGAGGAAAAGAAGATTGGAAGAAAATGACAAATCATCAAATCACCAAGGAATTGGGGGAATCTGTCCTCAATTGTGGGCTGAATGTATTCATACTAATGTCACAGTGAGGTCCCTGTTTACTTGTACAAGAGAACGTTCACAGACATTTAGGTGGAACATACACAGAGTGGAATTCACAGACCTCTCCCGCCCACGGAGGCCTTCAGCTAGCATTAGGGATTTAAGACTTTGAAACGCTGACAAGGAAAAACACACTTCAAATGTCTGTTTCTAGAAGGGTAATAAAAGAGATGGGATGACGTATTTAATCTCATGGAATATTGAACTCTTCTTGAACATAAAACTGCCTGCATTACTGGAGCTGAAAGATTTATTCCTGCTTTTATGTCTGATTGCTGAACTGCTGAGATTTGCATTTGCCCACAGTCGCTGGCCCTGTCGAGGGCTGAAGCACACAGTACTGAGGAACAGCTAAGCATCCTGCGAGATGAGGCAGCACCCACGTGCCGCCGTCTTCCCCAACGGCCAGTTTCTGCCTCCTACGGATACCACGGCCACCATCAGAAATATCTGAAACTTTGTGGAACAAGAAGGCCACTGGAATTTCCCCACACCTGGAGGGGTTAAGCACTGAGTCAACCTACAGCAAATGGCACACCCAGTTTGAGGTCCACGAGGGTGAAGTCATTTATCTGTGAGTCATATCGCTGAATACACTCTGTTCTATAGAATGTTGGTTAGCAACTCACTTCCAAACATCGTGTCCAATGGTTTTTACACACAACATTTGGAAGTGAGATGAGGTGCGCGCTTTGACTTACCATTAGGCAATGAGACGAATCTGGCATTGAAAGAGACTTGGGTTTTCACCAACGGGTTTAGACTCTGCAAAGAAGTGCTGTATTGCCTAACTCCATTTTGACACTAAGCATGAAAGCCAGAGAAGAAGGACCACCTGGGTGTCCCTGGCTAAGGGGCAAGAAAGCGACACTACCTGAGAGGTTTTCAGGATAGGAAAAAGAATAGAGAAGGAAATCCAGCCTCATGGTCCCCTTGTCTTATTACTTCATGGCTTTTTCAGAGGCTCTGACTATGTGTTTAAACGGTTAGCAATTGGCAGGACTTCATATCCATCTGTGTTTTAAACTAGAAACTTAAAATTCAGTAATTCCAACCACAGATCCTATTAAAAGAACCCTGCATTTGTAAGTCAAGAGGAATGAGCAGGCAAGAGGGTGAGGCTGCCTCTACGGCTGGAAGAAAGGTGTGAGGCGTTGCTGTTTTGTTGCTAGGCAATGGCCTTATGTAACAACAATTCCTTTCCTCTGAAGAACTAGAGTGCTCTTTTCATTTAATGAAAGCCGTGCTTTTTCTTGGTACAAGAAGTACACGTAGAATTTATGCTAACTTGTGATATTATAGTAAACAGTGCTTATGAAAGGGAACGCTATTCTATTTTTGAATTCCTTTGTTTTACATCGCCACCTCTAGAAATCATGTGCTGGAGGCTCGGTTCTTCCTTCCTCTTCTCAGACCATTGCCGCCGTGTGGCTGCAGGGCTGTGGTTTGCCATTCTCTCCAAGGCTGTACATCACCCCGGTGGAGTTGTGAATGTGCTTCTGAGCTTCTCTTCAGAGAACATGTTTGCATTTGGAGATATTATGAGATTTGATTTTATAATTTCAAACTACTTAACATGTCCTAGTGTAAACATGTTTTGGTGCTTGTTTCAGCAGTACATACAGTAAAACTGGAACGATACAGAGAAGATTAACATGGCCCCTGTGCAAGGATGACATGCAAATTTGTGAAGCGTTCCATATTTTTAAAAAAAGTTAAAAAAAGTATATGTTATGGTATCTTCTATATTTCTCGTCTTTTATTGATTCTATCATAATGTAAAATGTTGTATATGGTTATAGTCTTTTTGAGATGGGCCATATATCTCTTGCAGCCTTAGTACCATCTGGCATGAAACTTGGCATGTAGTTGATGCTGAAATAAGTGTGTGCTGAATACATGAATGAAAGGATGCACAAATGATTGCTTTAGTGTTGCCTTTTCCAATTACATGGATTTTAAATAGATCCAAGGCAGGCTCTGAAAATAGGGAAGTGGTGATTGGTATTACAGGTATTATAAAAAGGGACAGGTCTAAATACTCTTAGAGTCCTGCCCTTCCTCCATAAAACCATGTTTTACATAGAAATATCAATTGAAAACTCTCAGTATAGATTCATAATTCTGATATTCTTTTAATTTTAGGAGACCAGGGAGTTAATTCTAAACATGCAAAGTAGTTAGGCCTGAGTACCAGCCCATAGGCTTAATATTTTTCCCTAAGGTAATGTCTCCTAAAGCAGGATTAAGGCTCTGCTACCGTGCTACGCCAACTGCAAATGTATTCCCCAATCATAGGAAGTGAGAAGAGTGTTGATCTTTCTTTTTGATAATGTAGCAAAATCTTTGGATGTACTTTGTCTCCTGGATTTTGGAGGATTAAGTGCCTTCCCTACCCCATCCCTGCCACACTCTAAGACATTGATTTATGTTGCCAGGAATAACGGTTAATAGTCCTTGAGTGCTTCCTATATGCTGGCTAATGTTCTAATCCCTGTAGTCCTCACAGCACTGCGAGGTGAATGCCACTATTGTCTGTTTTAAAGAGGAAGAAATGGAGACAGAGAGAGGTGAACTTGCCGGAGAACTCTCTATCTAGTGTGTGGCAGAACCGAGTCAGGGACCAGTGGGCTAGCTCCAGAATTCACACCCTCAACCTACTTCCAGGACACCAGCTCTCAAGTAGAAAAAGGGAAAGTCATCCAGCTGGTGCCCTCCACATATGCGCTCTCCTCGAGCTTGTTCTGGGCTGTTCTGGGCCGGGCCTGATGGTTCACATGGACGAAGGCTCCAGGGCCTCACACGTCGTGAGTGCAGATACCCGACTGGGTGCAGGGTTCGCTTGTCCTGGAGCTGTGAGCCCAACCGCCCTGGCTGTGACCGGAGGCCCACGCCTCCAGACCTACAACCTGAGAGCCTGGGACTGGCCCCCGTGGGGAGCCGGGCAGGACACTCTGACACCAGCTGCACCCACCAAGAGGAGGTACCTTCCCTGCAAGGGCAAGCCCGGGGCTGCACCCAAGGAGACCAGCCGACACTCATTACAGAGAGAACGTCCCAGTGCTTGGGCTCTGCCAAAGGCTGCCAGAGCACAGATGTCCTCTCCTCCAAGGGAGTGAAGGGGGAGCAGTCACCCTGCCACACACCACACGCTCCCCAACACCACACACAGAGACATACCATGCACTATACACACACACAGCATGTACCCACAGCATGCCCCACACATACCACACGCAACACACACAACATACACCCCCTACACCATGCATGATAGGCACCGCACACACCACACACTCATACACACCGTACACACACTGCACACATACGCCGCACACCCGTACACCCCACACCACACGCATACACCCCCACACCCACATACTGCACACACCATGCGCATGCACGTATACGCACACACTATGCACACCATCCGTCACACACACACTCCCCTCCCCGCCGCTTCCCCCTGACAGGCTGGCCTCCCAGACTCCCCTTTATCAGCACAGCCCATGAGGCGCGGCCCACTCCTGCATTCCAAAGACCACTGCAGACCTGACTCCCACAGTGAATCAGAGCAACTGCCCAGAGCAGTCAGCGCGGCCCCACCCTTCCCACAGGAAGTGAGAAAGAGTCAACATATGGTTTTTCTTCCAGGGCTGGTGCACATGTTAAATGGGTGATTTTTAAAAAGAGAGCCGCTCAAGAGGTAGCGAGGGCTCTGGAGAAGCACAATGTCCGGGACGTGGCAGTGGCCTGGCAGAGAGCACAGGATTCCCATAAAGTCTCCGTGAGCAGGGCTCTGAAATTCCGGAGCCCGCAGGAGGTGCCGTCCTCTGATTAGGGCTCAACGGCCAAGAATGCAGGGGCATTCAGTGCGCTCGGAACACCTGAGCCTGGGGTCAGAGAGGCAGCCCCAGGGGAGAATTCCAGAGCTGGGGCTGGGTTCTTTCAGCATTTTAAAAAAATCATAGTGTCACTTCTTAGTGGAAGCCCTCCGGAAACCACAGCTCCTTTACGCATCTTCTGGACGCAAATGAAGGGGCAGGGAAGGTGGGGTTTGCAGGGCCACTGCAGCCATTGGGACAATACTGACAGGCAGGGCTTGTGACTAATCCTGCTAGGGCAAGGACCCCCGATGACCAGCTCTGCTCTGTACTCTAATTAGTAAGCGATTTGGACAGTCTTGCGTGATTTGGGCAAATGAACATTCATTCCACTTACAGTCTCTCCAGAGAGACAAAGGGACTACCTAACAGACAGCCCTAGAACCACAGGAAACCAGTGACAACTAAGGGCTCAGCTGTACAGAAAGACACAGATAACAGAGCCTCTGGGTGCACTGGAGCCACCTGGGGTTCTGTTAAAGGGGGACTGTGGGTAGGGTCTGCGAACCTGCATTACTTCCACACGGTGCGGGGCTGCCGGCCTACAGGTCACACTTTGAGTATCAAGATCACTAGGGAGACTTGGGAGGAGGGGGCTGGTCAGTGGATCCTGGTACAGTCCGGGGAGGCTTCCCAGGGGAGGATGTTAAGATGGGTCCTGGGAGTAGGACTGGGTGGGAGAAGAACAAAGGTAGCCCAGATCTGCCTTGCAGGGTAGTGGGTGACCTGATGAATTCCCATCATGTTTGGCCACTGTCCCCATTCAAGGCCCAGGATAAGCTGGTCAGTCGAAGGATTGGAAGCTTGGAAACTGGACTCTGCATTTAGCAGCTGCGAGGCTAGGCAGGTTCACTAACATTTGGTCTTCTCTGAAAAATGGGGATAGTAATACCAATCGTACAGGATCGCTGTGAGGATTAAATGAGATGATATATTGGATACTTAGTATAGGGCATGACATGGCATAAGCGGTCAGTAAATAGAATATTTGTTGGTATTACTGTTATTAGCTGAGGCAAAGGAGTGGTGTGTCTCCTGTTTACTTCTGAGCTCTAGGCCGACATACTCCAAAACAGAAGGCTCCAGGCTGAGGCAGGAGCTTTCTTCTCCCCGTCTGTGGCCCTCAGGGTCAGGGCAGCCAGTGACGCTGGGATGGACAGGGAAATGGGGTGACTACGGACCACAGGGCAGAAGGGCCTCCTTCTCTGGGGCCTAGGAAGAACCTGACTGCTCATGCTCCTGGGCACAACCAGGGGACAGTATTCAGGGTATTCAAGATGAATTTATTGGGTGGAAACAGTTATTTTAAAATATTCCAAATAAGCCATGTCAGTACACTGAAATGTCACTGCATGGCAGGCTCCTTATATTTTAGCCATATTTTACACCAGGACATGTTCAAAGCTGAGGCATAACCGGCTTCGGTACAGGGACTTCCTAGTGTTAGGTGTTCTAATGCCTTGTGTCCCACCCTGGCCGTCCACGAGAGCCCAGAGCTGTGCTTACAGAGTCACCCAGGCACTTGCAGCAGAGGGTGTAGTCTTCGCTTTTTCCAAACATTCTCTTTGCAAGATAAACCAAGCTGAAGGTACCAGGCAGCGCCAAGCACCCGCTGGGCCAGACCTCTGGAGGAGCGACAGGGATGTCCGGGACGTGGCAAGAAGCTAAACAGCAATGATTGATTTTCCAAAGTCGCTGGCACTTTTTTATCCCTATTTTTTCTCCTCCCTCTTTTCTTTAACAGGGTAGAGCAAACGATCTTCAGGCCAACTGGCAATGCTTCGTGTTTTCTTCACCTCGATTTGTACACGAAAGCAGGATTTTTTACAGGGCCGTTAATAGTGCGTAAGCGCTGCTCTGGTCCTCCATCTGCCTTTCGTGGGCCTCAGCCAGCACGCAGCGATGCTTCCCAGCAGAGGGGTAAAGAAACACAGGGCCGCCTTTCTTCACTTCCCCATGGGTCCCCCTCCCCTCCTTGGCACCGGCTGCACAGCCCAATTCCCCGTGGCCTGTCCTCCCTGGTCCCGGGCCCCACACTTGCTGCACCCTTCTGGGGAGCCCCACACCAGAGGGAACTCCCTGGAGGCTCCCACAGTGGCCTTGGGCCCCTCCCTCCCCACGGACTTCCTCCTCCCAGCTCTCAGTCCCTCAAGGCCAGGCTGGTGCCATCCCAGACGACAAGTCATCTCACCTTCATTTACTGGAGGGAGGTGGCCTCCACTGTCCCTGGGTCATGTATGCATTTGAACAGCTGCAGTCACTGATGCATTTAGCAAATAGCCTGGCAGAGGATAAGCAGTCAGTGAATAGAATCCTTGTCGATGTTATTATTATTATCTGAAGGGAACTGGAGCAATTGTGTGTCAGCCACATGCCAGGCACAATGCTAGTTGTTGAGTCTAGAGATGAGCAAGGTGTGGTCCCTGCCTCTGGCTGGCTCCAGGCCCCCGGGGATGATGGACAGGGAATAGTCACTGAAACTGAAGGTGATGACAGTCAAAGCAAGAACGGTGTGCTTCGTGTCCCAGGAGCACGAGTGAAGGATGGAGAGGTAGGAGAGACCTCACTGAGGAGATGGCATTTGAGCTACGTCTTCAGGGCTGAGTAGAAGCTGCCAGAGGGAGAAGAGGGGACAGACTCGTCAGGCAGAGGGAGAAGTACCTGAGGGCTAAGAGATGGGCCTGAAAGAACCTGGCCTCTTTGGGGGGTGGAGCAGTCTGGTTTGACTGGAATGGAGGAGGGAACAGGAGGTGAGCGGGAGGTGAGGCCTCAAAAGGCACAATGGCTTGGGAGAGGCCCTACGTACCATCCAAGGAATCAGAGCAACAAGGGACTAATGGGAGAGCGACCTTTTGTGGACCACGGTGGCTGTAACAGTAGGCACCTGGGACATGATCTGGAGGGGTGTTGTCATGAAAGATCAGGTGCAGGCGGAAGTCTGCAGGACCTAGTGTAGCAGCACACACACCCAGAGCGGTCACAGATGTGTCTCCGTGGGTGACACTCCCCTCCACGGTACAGGTGAGGAAAACATTGCTATAAATGGTAACTAGGCTTAACAATCTTGTCACGTTCTCCAGAGTGACTATAGAGATTGCAGGGGAAAGTCCATAGTTGTTCCCCATGGCCTTATTACATGACCTCTGTGTGGCAAAGGGTGACCCCCAAAGTAAGTGGGTTTGGCTGGTTCTCAAACCCATTATGATCTGGCTCTCTACTGCACCCATTCTCTTAAAGTGGAGTCACGCGTCCTGCTGAGACCAAGAGGGTGGCTAAAGGGACAGCCCAAAGGCTTAGGTTATCTTGAGAGAAAAGTCCTAGAAGATCTCGATTCACGTAGATCAAAAGACACCAGCACAGAGGAAGTTATTGGACTTCTTGACTCTCAAGATAAAGTAGATCTGTCTGATTTGGGCACAGTCAATCGAGGATTCACCGTGAAGCGAACGAAGCTTGAGCTTCAGGGTCCCTCACTTGCCTGGCCCCTTCCAAGGTCCTGTGCCTTTTTTTAATTCATAATTTTCTATTATTTTTCTTAAATGGGGTGGGGCATAAAGCCTGGATCTGTCCCATAGGACCTGATCTGTCCCTGGATATATTTCCAATCTGAAGATGACAATCTTGAGCAGTAAGAAATTGGGCTCTTGGCAATATTTAAGCATTTTATAATAGGACTCAATGTCCTCCTAATTGTAAAAAGGCATCAGTGTTAAGAATGAGTGGTTTGTGTTCACTGTGCTGACTTCAATAGACATTGGATCTCGGAAAGTAGATGTGTGCTGCCATTCCCAGTTCTTCAGCTCTTTTTTCAGTGGGGCAGGGACTGACTCAGGAAGGTGACAGGACACACTGCCTGGCACATACTGGGCGCCCACCACATGGCTAATGAATGCATGGTAGCAGTTGTGGCAAAAACTTGTTAGCCTCAGTGTGCATGAAGTCCTTTGTTTTTTTTAATTTTTTTTTTTCTTTTTTTGAGACAGTCTTGCTCTGTCGCCTGGGCTAGAGTGCCGTGGCATCAGCCTAGCTCACAGCAACCTCAGACTCCTGGTCTCAAGGGATCCTCCTGCCTCAGCCTCCCGAGTAGCTGGGACTACATGCACGTGCCACTGTGTCCGGCTAATTTTTTCCATTTTTTTAGTAGACACAGGGTCTTGCTCTTGCTCAGGCTGGTCTCATACTCCTGACCTCAAGCCATCTTCTCGTCTTGGCCTCCCGGAGTGCTAGGGTTACAGGCATAAGCTATTGCACCTGGCCCCTTGTTTCTTTTTTTTAATTTTCAAATATATAGAAAAGTTGCAAGAGTAATTCAAAGAATTTTTTAGTTCTTTAATAATTTGAGAGTAAGTTGCAGGTATGATTTCCTCTTACCCCTACAAACTTTAGTGTATGTGGCCACCTACCAGCAAGGACACTGTTCCCCATACTCACAACATAATACCAAGATCAGGAGACCAACACTGGGACATTATAACTAGCACCAAGCCCATTTGGTGTTCACCAGTTGTCGGAGTGATGTTCTTTATGGCCACATGATCCAGTCCAGGATCAGGTACTTCATTTAGTTGTCACGTTCCTTTAGTCTCTTTCATCCTGAATGGTTCCTTGGTCTTTCCCTGTCTCTTGAAACACTGACATTTTTAAGATTACAGGCCAGTCATTTTGTAGAGTGTTCTTCAGTTTGGCTTTGTGGGATGTTTTCTCATAGATTCAGGTTAGGCACTTTGGAGGAATTTCTCAGAAGTGATTCATGCTTTTATTGCATCCTATCAGGCGGCATGTGATTCTGTTCGTGTCATTATCGGTAACCTTTTTTTTGTTGATGTTTGGCAGCTCCTGCCTCAGGTTTATTTACACAAATAGCACAGAAGGACACCAGCCTCATGTAGATGGCAGCCCAGGAAACACCGATCCCTCTGTCCTCACATGGACAGATGGAAGCCTCTGCTCTGGAGCCTTCGTGGGGGCACAGGAATCTTCGGGAGCCTGAGCTGGAGATGGAACTGGAACCGAAGCCTGGGCCTTGGCTGGCAGAGCCAGAGACATTGCTGCCATGGGCACCCTTGGCAATGAGGGCAGGAGCATGCTTCCTGAGCTTCGGGTGGGCAAGGTGCCCAGGTCAATTGAACTTGTGGTTGAAACCTTTTGAGATGTTGGGTTTGACTTTCTTGGGATTTATGAGGGTCCCGACGGCCTCGGCATGTGCACGTGTGCACGCCCGGCCTTGGCATCGTTGGCCTGCATCTTCTTCAGGCCCTTTTGTGCTTCTTGGCAAACCATATGTTTCTCAGGAACACATTTGTGGTTTCTTGCTGCCATTTCAGTGGCATTTTCAGGACTAGTTATGTGTGATGTGGTTCTTGGACTTGGCCATGTCTGCACTGCAGCTGGCCAGTGATGTTAACTTTGATCACTTGCTTGAGGTGGTATCTGTCAGGTTTTCCATCATTAATTTACTTATTTTCTCTTTTTTTTTAAGAAGGACTTATTTGAGACTATGTAAATACCTCATTCCTCATCAAACTTCCAGTGACTAGTTTTAGCATCCATTGAAGTTTCTTGCTTAAATTAATTATTACTCTGATGGTTACCAAAAGGTGATTTTTCTAATTCTCTCTCTGTGTAGGCTGCAGTGCAATGGTGCGATCACAGCTCACTGCATCCTCAAACTTATGGGTTCAAATGATCCTCTCTCCTCAGCTTTCTGAGTGATTTTCTAATTCTATCATTCCATCTATACATATTGGTCAGTGTGCTACTACCTGTTAAGATGGAACTTTGCTATCTCTCTATCAATCTATCTCAGTATAAACTCGTGAATTGCTATTTTATTCAACAGGTTTATAATCTCTTAACATTATACATTTTGATGCTTGAATTGTCCTGGACTTGGCCAGTGGGAGTACATTCAAGTTGGCTTCTGTGTCCTTTTGACTTATCTTCGTCATACTTTGAGCGCTTCCTGAATTTCTATCCCAAGGAGATCTTCCAGTCCCATCTTGTACTTTCCCTGACCCAGCCCTGGAATCAGGAAGCCTGGTTCCTTTTAATAGAGAATAGTTTTTAGAAACCAAGATTTTGGTGGTAGGTGTGGTCACTGCTATTGAGATCTCACTGCTCTAGTCTCTCAGAACTCTCTAGCTATAGTCAAAACTAGAAAATGTATGTTTACACACAGAGAGAGATATTGAAAAACAGATACTGAGTACATATTGCTACCTTCAATTCCAATGCAATGCTACGTGGGTCATTCTAGATTCTCGCCTTTCCATATCTGTATCTCCCCTTTTCAATGGGGAGAAATACGCCTCCCATTATCCTTAATATATTCACTTACTTGCTCAATCTCTCTGTATGAAACCGATCTCCTGACTCTGCCAGGCCACTGCCCTGCGTAGCATACTTTCTTTGTGTGGGCCACTGATCTCAAGGGCTTTATAACTGAATTTATTATGGAAGGAAGGCAGGAAAGCCTTGCTTTGGTTTTAGAATGGGAATGTCATGGATTGTAAAGACCTTATATTTGAGGATATGCAACACCAGCAACATGGATCAGCTTAAGAAGGTGACTCCAGAAATTCTGATTTTACATCTTTCATTTTTCACTACAAAGTTTGTGACAAACTTTATGTACAGGGATGAAGCAGCACTTCCTGCAATTTCTAAGCCCCTAGGTTACTGAGACTATGGGGTCTTGCTAGTTTAGATATGCATTTAAAGAGAAGTTTACTGTATTTTACACAGCATTTTCAGATGTTTTGTAGCGAACATGTTTTCAGATTAGATTGTCTACTTTATTTCCAGAAATTTTAGTCCTGAACATCCAGTTTGAAGATACCTTAGTTTAGTAATTTCTCTGAAAGGTATGCTTGTACTTCCACTGGCAAGTGAGCTGTTATGTGGCCAGGTCTAAAATGAAGACCACTGGCTCTCCACTGGAAACTTCCAGTGCTTGGAGAATACCTGGGAAACCTCAGGACAATAGCCAGACAGCAGGCCTTTTCTAGATCTGCCCACCTTGACACTTATGCCTGCTGGTGTGAACTAGCTCTTTCTTCAGAGGCTTTTCAGGCACCTACACGAAGCAGCTTACTCAGGAGTCCCACGGCAATGACCACAAAGTTTCAGCTACTGATCTCTGTCATCGGGCATGGTGGCCTCAACGGCTTTGGAGAAGGAGCTTGTGACCAAGGACTATGTGAATTTATCTAATGGTTCCTCACCTCAGCCATAGATAGAAGAAGTTATCTTGCATTCCATACATTTTTAGGATTCCTGCTGTAAAATGTTACTGTGGTGAGGCATCCTGCCCAGATCCACCTGATGTGGCAAAATTCCTTGGTTTTACTGTCGAGGGAATAATCAAGATTTCCCAAGTCAAGGTACGGTGAATGGCCATGAGCATTTCTGAATTTCATTCTGACGGATTTTGAGTCGCATATTCTTTGGAAATAGCCGTTCCTGTAGAATCAGTATCCAGCACCTTTCCAGGCTCAGATGCACCTCTGACCTGATCTTCAGGTGTTCATGCCATGGTATGCATTTTGCATGCTCTGATGTTTTGGCAGAAACATTGCCTTCATACCATCAATAGTGTTTACGTTAGAATGTGCCCTTCAAGCTGGGCACAGTGTGGTGGCTTGCACCTGTAGTCCCAGCTATTCAGGAGGCTGAGGCTTGCTTGAGGCCAGGAGTTTCAGACCAGTGTGAGCAATGTAAGGAGACCTCGTCTCTAAAAATAGAGAAGAAAAGAAGAAAAAGAATGTGCCCCTCAGTGAGTGTGGCTGTCTGTAGTGTAGATTCGGTGGTTAAGGCCTTTAACCAGCCATTATAACCCCCAAGTAGGTGCCAGCAGACAGCCTCATCATGTGTGTTATAACAAAGAAGTGAGCAATGTCAGTAAGGAATTCTCAAACTTGCAGTTTTTGGACTCAAAGCCAAGTCTACATGTATTAAAACACCATACATATTGAATGCGGTAATTGTCCCCCAGGCTGCTAGAACCATTTGTTTACTTAGTAGAGAACAATGACTGAAGATGTCTGGCAAAATGATTTCCCTAAAAACCCTACAAATCCACCTGAAGTTCTAGTCCTGGATAAAGCAGAGACAGTAAAATACCTTATCATGCAAGTATTAAGGACAATATCACCTCTCAGGAGAACCGGATGCTAGATCCGGGTCCTCCATTTCTCTTCCTTGGAACCGCAAGGAAAGCCAGTCAAGCAGCCTCCAGCAAGCGGCTTTTCTCATATTCTTTTAACTCCCTTCAGGCTCCACGTTGCCTGCAGGCTGGCGGTCAAATGCCTCAGTGTGGCTGTGAAGCCATTTGTCTCCTAATTGACTTAATTTCCCAGCACTCCCAGGTCCTGAGCCCCTGTACTTGGTGTTGCCTATAGTCTCCATGGCACACGTATTTAAATTCCTCCATGGTAGTGATTAGTTCTCAGCTGCATTATTTGCTTATTCATCTCTCGCCCCACTAGACTGTAAGCCCTTCTGAGCAGGAACCATGACCTTTTCACATTTATTTGTATATACTTGGGAAATAGAAAGAGATCAAGATTTATTTGTTGAACGAATGGATGGATGGAAGAATGAATGATTGCCTCAAAGTGGCCATTTAAAATGCAGATTCTCTTTGGTTCAGGTTCCAGGGTAGAGGCTGTAGTAGTAGCAATAGTCCAGAGCACTTTTACTACCTTCTACTGTTCGGCTCCTCAGTTTTGTCAACAGAAGACGTTGTATTGGGGCAATGGTAAAGAGTTAGGGAATAGGCAGGTTTTCAACAGCAGCCCTTTGGTGGAGCAAAAAGTAATCTGAGCCAACCACACCTTAAATCACTGTTGCTGGCAAGGACAGGAGGTAAAGGAGAATCAAAACCATGATATTGAGCCACACAAGAATCTGGTATCTATTAACATTGCATGCTCAGTTCATGTTAGTATTTTTGTAGCTAATAACCTATTAGTTATTTGTAATAACTGATCTTGTATATATTATGTTGTATGTTAATTTCTCATCTTATATTATACATTATTGTATGTCAATTTCTCATCACTAAGATACAAGTTTTATGAAATACGGCTAAGTCTAAAAGTATAGGTTAATGTGGTCTAAAAAAGTAAGTTTGTCCGGCAGGGTGCAGTGGCTCACGCTTGTAATCCTAGCACTCTGGGAGGCCAAGGTGGGAGGATCCTTTGAGCTCAGGAGTTGGAGACCAGCCTGAGCAAGAGCGAGACCCCGTCTCTACTAAAAATAGAAATAAATTAGTTGGACAACTAAAAATATATAGAAAAAATTAGCCAGGCGTGGTGGCGCATGCCTGTAGTCCCAGCTACTCAGGAGGCTGAGGCAGTAGGACTGCTTGAGCCCAGGAGTTTGAGGTTGCTGTGAGCTAGGATGACGCCACAGCGCTCCAGCCCAGGCAACAGAGTGAGACTTTGTCTCCAAAAAAAAAAAAAAAAAGTAAGTTTGTCTAATTTCTTTTCTAGTTAATTGGCTACTCATTTGGCTGAATCACATAATCCCAACAGGTATTTGAGTGTCGAGTACATGTTGCCTAAGTCACATGCTTTGAGTTAGGAAAAAATAGTTTCACTTAAATTCAAAACATTTAGTTAATAGTTTGCAAATTTCTGGAAATCAGTTCACTTGAAATATTTGGACAAGTAATGGTTTGCAAATTTTGCATTTTAGTAGTAACATCCACCACTACCCTGATGTGCCACACACACACACACTCTGCATATTTTATAATTTTATATTAATACTTGAAAAGACTTAAAAGTATCCCTGGGAGATTGATTAGCAGTGTTGAAAATGATCTGTTATATCTACTGTGCAAAATCAATTGACAAAAAAATTGAATGGCTTTCAAAGGGAAAAACATCCTTTGAATTATAAAAGGAACACCTTTAATTTTTGTTGAAATCTGGTTCTGTTCTTAGTTGTTTGTGTTTTGCTCTTCAATAAAGCTTTATTTTCCTTTTTATTTATTCAGTTTTGCCAGACCAAATCATTTTCATCAAGAGTTATGGTCAGAGTTGGAGCTTGGGAGCAGTAAGAAAGAACAGATTATTATAATAACATAAAAGTACCATCTATTTCCCTAATGCCTGTTTGTGAACCAATGCTATTTTGTTGAAATGTTTTCAGAAAGTTCTATTAAAAAATAACTGACGTCCTATACCTAACAGATTTTCAGCAACTATTTGTTCAATGAATGACAGACATAATTAAAGCTAAAGTTGATATTTGGAAATGATGTTGCTGAAGTTTCAATAAGGACATTTAAAGTTATGGATGGTAATTAAGTCTTACTGTAAATTGCTACTTAAGAAACTCAGGACAGTCAATGTAGCTCTGTAAAAAGAACAATAAAGATATAATCGTCATGACCAGGTGCTATTCTTCTTAATCATTCAGGGGAAGGGGCAAGAAAGAGAATTAACATTTTTGAATACCTATTTATGCCACTCACTAATCCAGGAACTTTATACATCTCACTTAATCCTTTCAGCAAAGTAGATTACAAATAAGGAATCTGAGGTTCATAGAAGTTTAGAAATTCACACATCAGAGAGAGGGAGTGCAGGAATTGGGGATTAAACCCAGGCTGCCGGGCTCAAAGGCAGTTTTCCCTGCAGTTTCTGTTGTATTTGGAACCCCCATCAGGTAGTTCTGGTAGCTCTTTGGAGAAAAGTGCAGAAAAAAGTTTGAAAATCATTCTTATGATCAGTTTGCTTCCCAGTTCTTAACTAACCAAATGGATCTAAGTGAGGTCACTTTGTAAGTAGTCCTGTATCCAAATTGAGGAACACAGCAGAATTCAAGACAGTTTCAAAAACTTTGTATTGCAGGATTAATACAGACTGTTGCTCAAGGGAGATGAAGATTGTTGAGACTCGATATTTTCACTTTCCTTCTCTCATAGCAATCCTTTCCTTAAGCCAGCAATAAGACAATATAACAGTTGGTGACTGGCCTCAACTCCTTCTGTGCCAACCTGAGTCTCCAGTTAGATAAAATATGAAGAAACTGCACAACTTAGTAGTTAAGGGTACACATGGAATCAGGCAACTTTGGGTATGAATCCTAACACTGCCATCGTACTAATGCCATGACTTCAGTTATACCATGTAAGCTGTCTGGGCCTTAGTTTCCCTTTCTGTAAAATGGGTATAATAATAGTATCATTTTAAATCATGGGGATTTTGTAAAGATTAAATGAAATGTCTGTTAAGCATTATAATGCCTGGCACATTGAAAGTACTTAATGAATGTTAATTCATACTGATGTTGTTCACATTCAACAGTTACTACTACATGTGTTTTTCTCCATCCAACTGCTGATTATCTTCAAAGTTGTGAACTCAGGAAATCTCAGGAGCCTTTATGGGCTTTGCAACCAGAGGCAAGATTTGTGATTCTAAGAAGGAAACGGAATCCCTTAACAGAACCCCTTTAATGCTAAGTTCTCATCCAATATGGAGTAGTGACTTCTAATGGTCCTTTTTTGCTTATCGTTTTAAGTATAAGAATTTTTGGCGAATCACACATGGTACCTATTTGGTAACCTTCACCAAAGAAGTTCAAAATCAGTCTGTTACCAAGAGAAATTCGAGAACCTTGAGACTCAAAGAAGTAATGCTGCCCGATTGGTGGACAGCCAGAATCCAGGGGAGGCCAGATGTGGCTCTTCTTTTCACACGGGAATGCGGTGGAAATGAGATCCTTTTGAGATGTCTAATTAGTGTTCTGGCTTCAGAGAAGGGGAGATGACAGAATCAAGGGACAGGAAGGTCCCGCAACTGTCTGACTTGAGGCACGGAGAAGATCTTAGAGGGCTGGTTTAGCAAAGGGTGAGGTAGGGATGGCAGAAGACAGGCCTGCAGAGCGGGGTGGGCAAGCGCTTCAATAAGGGACTGACACTCAAGCAGCCTGGTCGCGTCCGGTAAGGTTGGTGCCGTCTGTGTCTGCCGTCTGCCTACTCCCTCCCAGAAGGATGAGCTTGGTTCTTAGCACGCTCCCTTCGGGCACACAGGCTCTTTTATTAAACTACCACCTCACTGACATTGCGGAGCAGGCGTGGAAGCCCAGAGCACCCCGGGTGACCGCAGCGGTCCCGCTCCACCGCCCTGCTCGGCGGCCGGAAGCTCCCCTCCCCGGATCTCCCCACCGCCCGCAGCGCGCGAGCGTGTCGTCACCTGCGCCCGGCCAATCAGGGCACGCGACCAAAATAGCGCCGTATAAATGCGGGCTGGCCGGGGTTCCCGGCGCAGAGCGGCGCGCTGGGGCGCGGTTGCGCGCGCAGGTGGGGGGCGGTGCCGGCACCACCTGAGGGGGGCGGAGCCGCCCCGCCCGGCCCCGCCCATCGCACACCTGCTTCTGTGTGACGTGGGCCCCGGAGGTCATCAGGGCTGTTCCAAATACTCACACAACATTGAGTTTCTAAGTGAGTAATGCGGTCTCCAGTTAAACGTAACTCATCGCTGCACTCTCAACTGGTTCCCCCTTCGGAAAGGAGCGCGGTCGCAACCAGCGGGCTTCAGAAATCTGAGGGCACCACCAGCAGCCCGCAACCGCGTTTCCAGGCGGCTCCCTGGCCGCAGGAACAAATACTGATTTAGCCGGCGCTAAGCCCTTGGGGAATCTAAAAATGAATGCATGAGTCTCTACCCTCTGAGAGCAGGCTCACTGCAGGGTGGGAGACAGGGCCCGTGCCCAAGACTGACGGCGATAAGACATCCTTCTCAGGAACATATCAATTCAAGGTGGGAGGTATTTCCAGGAGTCATGTTTCTAGGAAGAAGTGGAAAAACAAAGGCTTTGGTGTCTTACACACCTGTTTTAGCCTCGACTGAGGTTGCCCACACAATCTGTGACGCTGAACACAACTGCAAACCTCAGAGTGTCCCCATCTTTAAGTACATGCCCAGTGGAGTATTTTTGAGGAACTGCCACCCCAACCCTGTGCTCATTTTCATTTCTCCTTCTCTTCCCTCTCTCCCTTCTTTCCTTCCTCTTATTCTCTTCTTCATTTCTTTCTTTTCTCCTTCATTCCTTCATTTTTCTTAATTTTTTTTCTAACTGAGATGTAATTTACACACAACTGCGCAATCGTAGGAGGATTGCTGGGTGAACTTTTACCTATGTGTACACACACACACACACACACGTGTCATCAGCCCAGACCAAGATATAAAACATTTCCATCACCACAGGGTTCCACCTGCTCCTTGCCAGTCAATACTCATCACCCCAGAAGTAACCACTATTCATTTGGACTTTTATTGCTAAGTATTAGTTTTGCCTATTCTTAAACTTCATGATTGCAATCAAGCAGTATGCTTTATTCTCCCTGATTTCTTTCACCGAATAAAATATCTGTAAGATTCATCTGTGTTATTGCATATGTCAGTAGTTTGTTGTTTGCTTATTGCTAAGTAGTATTCTATTGTATCAATATATGCCAATTAATTTATTCATGCTACCATTGATGGGCATTTGGGTTGTTTTGGCTATTATGAATAAAGCTGCTCTGAACATTCATATAGTGTTTTAGTGAATTAATGCCCTGATTTTTGTTAGATATATACCTATAAGAGGAATTTTTGTGTTATAGCATAGGTATATGTTTAGTTTTAGTAGACACTGCTAGCAGTTCCCCCAAAGAGGGGAAATCAATTTATGAAAGTTATAGTTACTTCACATCTTTGCCAACAGTTAGTTGTTAACAGTCTTTTACATTTTTGATAGCAGTATTTCCATCTGGTTTTAATGTGTATTTCCCTAAGGAATAATAATGTTGAGCCCCCTTTAATAACTTATTAGCCATTTGGATGACCTTTTTGGGGAAATGATTATTCAAGTCTTCTGCCCATTTATTGGTTAATCTGTCTTTTCCCTATGATTTGTAGGAGCACTTTATATTTTTTGGATATAAAAGTCTTTTGTTAGACATATGTATCATGAATACATTCTCCCAGTCTTTGCCTATTCAATTTATGATATCTTTATTTTGTTTTTAAAAGTAACATACAGTCTGGGAGTAATCCTAGCACTCTGGGAGGCCAAAGCGGGAGGATCGCTTGAGGTCAGGAGATGGAGACTAGCCTGTGCAAGAGCAAGACTCTGTCTCTACTAAAAATTGAAAAAAATTAGCCAGTCAACTAAAAATAGAGACAAAAAATTAGCTGGGCATGGTGGGTCGTGCCTGTAGCACCAGATATCTGGAAGGCTGAGGCAGGAGGAATTTGAAGTTATTGTGAGCTAGGCTGATGCCACGGCATTCACTCTAGCCCGGGCAACAAAGCAAGACTCTGTCTCAAAAAAAAATTTAAAAAATAAAAATAAAAAAGTAACATACGGTAACTTTGCCTTTTTAAAAAAAAAATGCTGTTTTATGAGATTTAATACATGTATAAATTAGTGTAACCACCACTGCAATCAGGATACAGAACAGTTCCATCACCCAAAACTCTCCCATGTGCTGCCCATTGGTAGTCATATCCTTCCCCACTAGTAACTCTTGAGAATCACTGATCTGTTCTTTGTTGCTGTGGTTTTGTCTTTTCCAGAATGTTATATAGATGACATTGTACAGTGGATACTTTGAGTCTGACTTCTTTCACTCAGCGTAATACTTGTGAGATTCATCCCAATAGTCCAGTCCTTTTATTACTCTTTAATAGCATTTGCTAGTGAGGTTTGCAGATTGCTTTGGGGTTGCAGATTGCTTTTTTTTTTTTTTAACCAACAGGGTTTTGCTGTGTCACCCAGGCTGGAGTGCAGTAGGATGATCATAGCTCACTGCAGCCTTGAACTCATGCCTCAGCCTCCCAAGTAGCTGGGACTACAGGCATGTGCCACTGTGCCTGTTTTTTAATTTTTTATTTGTAGAGACAGGAGTCTTGCTATTTTGCCCAGGCTGGTCTCAAACTCCTGGCCTCAAGGGATCCTCTTCCCTTAAGGCCTCAAAGTGCTGGGATTACAGGCATGAGCCATTGCACTCAGCCTGCAGATTGCTTTTAAGAAAGATTTTTAACTACAAATTCAGTTTTTTTAAACAGATACAGGATTGTTTAGCTTTTCTATTTATTCTTGAGTGAGTTTTGATAGCTTTTGGCCATCAAAGAAGTGATCCATTTTATTTAAGTTGTCAAATTTATGTGTGCAAAGTTGTTTGTATCTTTATTACCCTTTTGATGTGTGTGGAGTTTGTAGTGATATCCTCTCCTTTATTTCTGATACTGATTTTGATGATTTTTTTCTATTAATTTCCTATTTTCTTTTTTTTGTTTGTTTTTTTTGGAGACAGAGCCTCATTCTCTTGCCTGGGCTAGAGTGTCGTGGCATCAGCCTAGCTCACAGCAACCTCAAACTCCTGGGCTCAGGTGATCCTCCTGCTTCAGCCTCCCAGGTAGCTGGGACTACAGGCACACGCCACTGTGCCTGGCTAATTTTTTTTTTCTATTTTTAGTTGTTTGGATAATTTCTTTCTATTTATAGTAGAGACAGGGTCTTGTTCTTGCTCAGGCTGGTCTCGAACTCCTGAGCTCAAACGATCCTCCCACCTAGGCCTTCCAGAGTGCTAGGATTACAGGCGGTGAGCCACCACGTCCGGCCTTAAATTTCCTATTTTCAATTTCAATGATTTCTGCTCTAATTTTTATTATTTCCTTTGTGCTGCTTGCTTTAGGCTTATATTGCTTTTCTTTTTTCAACTTCTTAAAGTGTAAAATTGTATTATTGGTATTAGGTATTTATTCTTTTCAAATACATGCACTTAATGCTATGTCTCTCTAAGGACTGTTTTTACTGTAGCCCACAAAGTTTAATAAGTTATATTAATATTTTCATTTTTATTTAGTTAAAAATATTTTAAAATTATCTTGAGACTTCTTGCTTGACCCAGGTGTTATTTAGAAGTCTGTTGTTTAATCTCCAAATATTTTCAGCTTTTCAAGCTGTTATTAATTTCTAGTCTAATTCCACTGTCATCTGAGAGCAACTTTGTATGATTTTTGCTGTTTTAAATTTGTTGAAGTGTATTTTATGGCCAGAATGTGATCTATGTTGGTGAATGTTCCATGTGATCTTGAGAATAATGTATATTCTGCTGCTTTTAGAGGAAGGAGTCTATAGATGTCAATTTGATCCAATTGATTGATGATGATGTTCAATTCAACTATATCCTGATTGCCTATTGGATCTGTCAGCTACTTATAGAGGGGTGTTGAAGTCTCCAACTATAGTATTGGATTTGTCCATTTCTCCTTTGCCTCATGTATTTTGATGCTATGTTGTGAGGCTCAAACACGTCAAGAACTGTTATGTCTTCTTGAAAAATTGACCCCTTTATCATTAAGTAATGCCCCCCTTATAATCCTTGATAACTTTCCTTGTTCTGAAGTCTGTTCTGTCTGAAATTAATATAGCTACTCTAGTTTTTTTTTGATTAGCTTGGCATGGTATGTCTTTACTTTTAATCTGTGTCTTTATATTTAAAGTGAGTTTCTTATAGACAGCATATAGTTCAGTCATGCCTATTTTTTAAAAATCCACACTTAACATTCTCTGTCTTTTAATTGGTATATTCACACCACTAACATTTAAAGTGATTATTGATATTGTTGGATTAATATCCAACATATTTGTAACTGCTTTCTAGCCATTGTACTTATTTCTTATTCATTTTTAATCTTTCCTTCTTTTTCTACCTTCTGTGGTTTTAGTTGAACATTTTATGTGATTCCTTTTTCTTTCTTCTCTTTGCATACCAATTATTTCTTTCTAAAATTTTCTGGTAGCTGCCCAGAAGTCTGCAATATACATTTACCGCTAATCTAAATCCAATTAAAAATAACACTATACTGCTTCATAGGTGGTACGGGTACCTTATAACAAGGTAGTCTCAATTCTTTCCTCTCATCTGTATAGCATTGCTGCCATTCATTTCACTTATCCGTTTGCTATACTGTCCATATGCTATAATCGCCCAGTCACTGGGAACAAATAGGTATCCATTAGATCATTAAGAATAGGAATATCCATTAGATCATTACGAATAAGGATCAATAAAAATAAGGAAAATATTTTACATTCATTTATTCTTTTTTGATGTAGATTTTCTTTACTCTGTGTAGATCTGAGTTTCTGACTATTTAATTTTCCTTTCCTCTGAAGAACTTATTTTAATGTATTACATCTTGCAAAGCAGTCCACTGGCGACAAATTTCCCTCCGTTTTTGTTTATCTGAGAAAGTCTTTTTTTCCCCTTTGCTTTTTTTTTTCCCCCCCCTCAAAGATTCTATTTCCAAATTTTCTCCTTTACTTTTGAAGGAAAATTCTAGGTTGGTGGGTTTTTTCTTTCTTTTTAAAATATTTTACTCCACTGTAATCTAGATTACATTGTTTCTTTTTTTTGGGGGGGGGGACAGAGTCTCACTGTGTTGCCCAGGCTAGAGTGCTGTGGCATCAGCCTAGCTCATAGCAACCTCAAACTCCTGGGCTCAAGCAATCCTCCTGCCTCAGCCTCCTGAGTAGCTGGGACTACAGGCATGTGCCACCACGCCCGGCTAATTTTTTTTTTTTTCTATATATATTTTTAGTTGTCCAGATCATTTCTATTTTTTTTTAGTAGAGATGGGGTCTCACTCTTGCTCAGGCTGGTCTCGAACTCCTAACCTTGAGCCATCCACCCGCCTCAGCCTCCCGGAGTGCTAGGATTATAGGCGTGAGCCACCGCGCCCAGCCTAGATTACATTGTTTCTGATAAGAAGTTTGATATAATTCTTATTCTCCTTCTGCTACAGGTAAGATATTTTTACTCTGCCTTCTTTCAAGATATCTTCTTTGTCTTTGGTTTTCTGCAGTTTGAATATGATATGCCTAGGTGGAGATTTTTAGATATTTATCCTGCTTGGTGTTCTCTGATCTTCCTGGATCTGTGATTAGGTGTCTGTCATTAATACTGGAAAATTCTCAGTCATTATTACTTTTAATATTTTTTCTGTTGATTTCTCTTTCTTCTTCTTCTACTATTCCCAATAAATGCATATTAGATCTTTTGTAATTGTCCCACAGTATTGGATATTCTGTTCCATCATTTTCATCCTTTCTTCTTTTTATATTCCAGTTTGGGAAGTTCTTATTGACACGTCTTACAGCTCACTGATTCTTTCCTTAGACATATCCAGTCTGCTAATGATCCCATAAAGGCATTTTTCATTTCTATGACAATGTTGTTAATTTCTAGCATTTTCTTTTGATAATCTTTGAGTTTCCATCTCTCTACTTATATTTCCCATCTATTCTTGCATGTCATCTACCTTTTCCCTTAGAGCCCCTAAACATATGAATTACAGTTATTTTAAATTCCCTATCTGAGGCTGGGCGTGGTGGCTCACGCCTATAATCCTAGTACTCTGGTAGGCTTAGGCGGGAGGATCCCTTGAGCTCAGGAGTTCCAGACCAGTGTGAGCAACAGCAAGACCCCATCTCTACTAAAAAAAAAAAAAAAAGAAAAAGAAAAAATTAGTCAGACATGGTGGTGGGCACCTGTAGTCCCAGCTACTTGGGAGGCTGAGGCAGAAGGATGGCTTGAGCCCAGGAGTTTGAGGTTGCTGTGAGCTAGGATGACGCCACGGCACTCTAGCCTGGGCAACAGAGAGGGACTTTGTCTCAAAAATTAAAAAAAATAAATTCCCTATCTGATAATTCCAAAGTTTGTGCTGTATCTGAGTCAGGTTCTGATGTGTGTTTTGTCTCTTCAGACTGTTTTTTTCTTGCCTTTTTAGCATCCTTGTAATTTTTTGTTGAAAGCCAGACACATGATATATTAGGTAATAGGAACTGAGGTGATTAGGCTTTTACTGTGAGAATTTATGTTAATCTGGCTAGGAACTGGCCTGTGTTTGATGTTTGCTATAGCTGTAGGTGCCAAGAAACCTCAGTTTCCTTGGTTTTTTCTTTTTGTTGTCTTTGAGTGACCTAAGAACTCCTTCTTAAACGGAGTCTTTGTACCTTGCAGCTCTCTCAGTTGTAATCCTCTGTTATTATACTGAATTCCTGTTGATGTGGTTTGAGGGAGGAGAAGTGTTCTCTAACCATATGGTTAAATCTCAGTTCCTTAGTGGCTCTGAATCCTTGGACTGTGACCTTTAGAAGGGGTTCTTAGCCTTTTGTTCTCCCCTTACCTGATACAGGAAGGCTAGAGGGGGCTTGAGTTAGCTAATTGCCTTTCCTCCAAATGAGGTAAGACTCTGATAAAATACTTTCCCTTAAAAGGCAGGCCTTTGCTATGGAGAACGCCTTGAGTATTTTTCAAAACAGTTGCTTTTCCCCTGGATATATTTTAAAATGGTTACTCTGCGCCCCCCCTTCCGTGAGGCTCGCAGAGATGAAACCCGGGGAAGTGGGGGCCCCTTTAAGACTGGGCCCTCACGACAGCTTCAATCGGAAGTTCTGCTTTTTAATTTTTAAGCTTGGAGATTTCCCAGTTATCTTTCTCTTATGATTTCTGATTTCCACTGTGATCATAGAAAATATTTTTTGTATAATTTCAATTATTGTAAATGTATCAAGGTTTGTTTTATGACCCTGGATACGGTCCATTTTGGTGAATACCAAAATTCAGGAAGAATGTATTGAGTGAAATATTCTACAAATATCAATTATATTAGTTGGTGGATGATGCTTTTCAGCTCTGTGTCCTTGCTGATTTTCTATTTGTTCTACTGATTACTGAGAGAGGAGTGCTGAATTCTCTACCTATAATTGTGCATTTGTCCATTTCTCCTTTCCGTTTTATCAGTTTTTTCTTCAGATATTTTGAAGCTCTGTTAGCTGCATACTCATTTAGGGTAGCTTTGTCAACTTGGTGGCCCTTTTATCATTTGCATGAACTGAAAGGTGTGAGATTTTACTCTACTTGCAAGCTAACAAGTTAGCCTGCCAGGGTTTCATAGATACTGGCAAAAAGATATTGACTGTTGGGACGACACAGGATTTTATCACCCACAAGAGCAGTAGCCACATTTGCACCAGTTCCTTGAGTTCTGTTTCCACAAGGCTGATGTGAAGGGGACCAGATGGCACCTGCACATGCAACAGGCTGCATTATGGGAGAGGACCCCTGAGGTTAGGGAACCCAGATCTTTAATAATGGGCAGTAAGCCTTCCTGACTTTTGCCCCAAAGGGAGACATTATCTTTATTATACTGGATTGAAACAAACCTGCCCTTTGCTCCAGAGAAAAGTACTATTGCTATTTCCAGGGCTGTCAACTATACAAACATCCTTGAAAAGATATTCCAGATCCGGGGAAGTCACTGCCTCTGCTCACACAAGATGTTCAGAAATGGGAGAGATTTTGGAGAGGTATTTTTCAGCAATAATGTCCCTCTTTATTCCTGGTAATTTTCTTTGCTCTTAAGTCTACTTTGTCTGATGTTAACATAGCCATTCCAGCTTTCTCTTGCTCAGTGTTTGCACGACATATCTGTTTCCATCCTTTTGTTTTTAACCTACCTATATCCTTATATTTAAGGTGAATTGTGTGTGTTCGTGGGTATGTGTTATTTGGCTTCGTAGACAGCACTCAGTTTGGTCTTGTTTTTCTGTCCACTCTGAAAATCTCTTTTAATTGGTGTGTTTATTTTTTTCTTTTCTTTTTTTAATTGTTTGTTTTTGTTGAGATAGAGTCTTACTCTGTCACCTTGGGTAGAGTGCTCTGGCGTCACTGTAGGTCCCTGCAACCTCCAACTCCTGGACTCTAAGCAATCCTTCTGCCTCAGCCTCCCAAGTGGCTGACACTACAGGCACTTGACACAATTCCTGTTTTTTTTTTCTTTTTAGGAGAGACCGGATCTCACTGTGGCTCAGCCTGGTCTCCAACTCCTGAGTTCAAGCAATCCTCCTGCCTTGGCCTCCTAGAGTGTTAGGAATACAGGTGTGAGCCATCGTGCCTGGCCAATTGGTGTGTTTAGATCAGAGGTCAGCAAATTATGCCTGTGGGTGAAATCTGGCTGTAACTGGCTCCATGAACAAATTTCAATGACCCCTATATGTTTTTTTATAATCCTCTCCCTTAATTAGCTACTTGAACTTTTGCACTGCTTCCCAGAATGGGGGATTTTCTGCCAAAGGAGTTGAGATTCTGAAGGCCCCAGGGCAGACTTCCTGCTGCCCAGACACCATCCCTCTTGACCTGCCCCAAGGCACCTGGCCCATCCTTAAAATGCGCAGGATCCCTGTTAGTCAAGAGAGGCAGATTTGAGGCAGCCTCTCTTGTTCTTCTGACAAGACGTCTTTCGTAATAAAAAATTTAAAAATTTGTTCCTTGGCAATCCTCATTTTGTCAGTAATTGGATATTCGTGCAATGAGCAACTGGATGTACGCTGAAACCCCCTTGTAGTTTCAATAACATGGCCAGCAGCCTGCTTTGTAAATACATTTTTATTAAAACACAGCCATGCTCATTCATCTGAGTATTTTCTATGGCTGCTTTTCTGCTACAAAAGCAGAGTTGAGTGGTTGCAACAGAGACCACATGGCTGATAAACCCCAAAATATTTACAGCCTGGGCCTTTCCAGAAAAAATGTACTGACCTTCAGTTTATATCATTTGCATTAAATGTAGTTATTGAAATGTTTGGATTTAGGTTTTTAAAATTTTATTATTTCTTTTATTTATTCTCTTTGTTCTTCATCCCTTTATTTCTTCTGTCCTGCCTTGTTTTGTATTATTTGAATATTTTTAGTATTCTATCTTAATTTAACTATTGAATTTTTCATTTTGTCTCTTTGCATGTTTTTTTAGTGGTTGCTCGAGGAATTACAATGCATGTACTTAACATTTTACAGTCTAATTAGAGCTAATATTTTACCGTGTCAAGTGCAATATAGAAAACTTACCACCACACATATCTCTTCATTCTTCCTCCTTTTTGTTGGAATAATTTTATTCATTTGTGTCTTCTTTCATTTCTCTCAGAAATGTTTTATAATGTTCAACATAGAGATTTGGCACACTTTTTTTCTTAGATTTATTCCTAGATATTTATAGTTTTAATGCTATTATAAATGGCATTTAAAATTTTTTTCATTTTCAAATTTTTTGTTGGTACATGGAAATACAATTGGTTTTTGTATATTGACCTTGTAGCATGTAACTTTGCTGAATTTATTAATTCTAATTGTGCTTTATTTTACATTTTCTATGTTTATAACCATTGTCACCTACAAATATAGTTTTATTTCTTTTTGTCTAATTTTTATACCTTTCTTTCATAAGAGAGGAAGAATTGTTTCCTTTTGGGTTCTGTGCTAGTCTAAGGATTAAATTGACATAACATAGGGTTACAGGAGAGAAACCATTTTTTTCTTTTTCTTTTTTTTTTTTTTGAGACAGGGTCTTGCCCTGTCACCGGGGCTAGAGTGCAGTGGCATCATCACAGCTCACGGCAGCCTCAAACTCCGGGGCTCAAGCCTTCCTCCCACCTCAGCCTCCCAACGTGCTGGGACTACAGGTGTGAGCCACCGCTCCGTGCTGAGAGAAACCATTTTAATTATGCACATATGCACGGGAGTCTCACAAAAATACCAGACCCAAGGAAGCAGCCAGATGGTTGAGACCCATCTATTATCCTGAGCTACAGAAAGGATGGGGGCTTCCGGCTTCCGGGGTGAGGGAGGCAAATTTTGGGAAGGGGCGGGAGGATGTGTGGCAGTGAAGGCTGTCTTCTCATGCAGATGGGAGTCTTTCAGGAGATAAAAGTTGTCTCAGAATAGTTTCTTCCTGGCACAGATACTTTTACTAATGGAAATTTCCTTTATAAATGTAAATTTCCTTCATAAAAGGGAAATTTATACTTTATTTTAGACGGTTCAGGGGGAGATAAAGAGCTTTTGCTATGTGGGTCTTTTAGCTCAAAATAATCAATATGCTAGAGTAGCAAAATGTTTTGGGGTGGCATGTTTTGAACCCCTTCACTTCCTTTTTCTTTCCTTGCTGCACTGTCTAGAACCTCCAGGACAATGCTGAACGGCGTGGGGACAGCAGACACTCTTTGAAGGACTTGGGAGGGTGAGGGAGAGTCCTCTCCACTGCACTATTTTAAGCTCAGTGCTGTGTGTGGTTGGGTTTGGCATGGTCTGATGTGGGCCCTCAGAGGGACTAAGTGTACCTTACTTCTGTTGGGACTCAGAACACAAAACCCCAAAATATAGTCACTTGGCATGCAGAGCACTTTGAACTAAAAGAGACTGGAAGGGCCTCAAAAGGTCCCTCTGACCTTCTCCCACCCTCCCGTCTCCTGCCCCTCCTCCTTCCCCAGCTCAAGTCACAGAAACCGGAATTCCCCTTCCCCAAGGCAAGTCAGAGAGACTAGAACCCCTCTCCCCCGAAGCAAGCCCTAAAATCTAGAAAGGTCACTCTCTCCCTTTCCCCGTGAAGTTCTTCATTCCAGAGAGGTCCTGCCCCATGCCCAGGAGGAAGGAATGTGACAGAGAAAGGCCAAGAAGAATCTGAACAGACAGGCCTTGCCGGGTCTCCCCACTCAGTCTGTCACCGCTAGCTCTTACCTTCTTGTCCAATCACACTTCTGTATGGCTGTCCATTCCTCATGGAGCCCAGGCATAAAAACAGAGTTTTCCCTGGGTTTTTTACGACGGCTCCCATGTCATGTAAAGCTTTTATTAAATAAGTTTATTATACTTTTCTCTTGTTAACCTATCTTTTGTTGTAGGACTGTCAACTGTGGCACTTACGATGGGTGAGGGAAGGTTTTACATCTTTCCGCCTCTGCATTTCCAAAGACATCAACTTAGTCTTTTGTAGGCTCCAGGAAGGCAAGAGGCAGATAGGTTGTGCCCATTAGAAACAGACACTTCTTTGGTTAGACCACTGAAAAAAAGGTGCTCTTTTCTTTGGACTGTTGTGGACCTGGCCATGTCTTAGGGCTTGGTGAGCTGAGCGTGAACTGGGTTTCAACCAGCCTGCACACTGTTTGGAGAGGAAGTTGGGCCACAAGACTGAGAGCACAGTCAACCTGCCTGGCTCTGGGGGACAGAGGATCAGGCTTTTGATGCCTCCCAGGGTTTCTGACCCCAAATCACTAATCTAAATCTCTGATATGCATCTGGCTTTGCATGCCCGCATTGCCTGTGGAATGGAAAGAGGAGTGGAGGGTTATCATCGCTCCTATCCTGTGTCTCTTTGGCATCTTCTTGCCTTCAATGCTGTTACCTCCAGCCTGCCCCTCAGACAGCCACCTGCCTGGTCCAGGTGGGAAGAATTTGAATGTGCAGGGTCAGGGGCCTTCACAGAAGGCCAAGGAGGCATGACCTGGCTTTGGAGGGTGAAAGTGGAGCAGTGCTCACTGCCCTCTGCTCCTGTCTCATGCACCCCACGTGGGGATGCATTCCTTCATCTGTTTTTTGTTAAAGGCTTTTAAGAACTTTCTGTAATAAAATGTAAATGACCCTCATGGGGAAAAAACACATTAAGTTATTATCAGCTCTCAACTCCTGTCTGTGACTTTATTGGCACATTATTGTGTGTTTATCACTTACCTGTCTAATGACCCGGCACAGTTTTGTTGGCAGAGCAGGTGGAGAGGTTTGAAGAACAAGGAACACTGCCAGGGGAGTTTCTTCATCTGCACAAGAAGGGAGCGTGTGCTAAATTACCTTTTCCAGCTCCAACATTCTGGCTCCTCAGCGCTACCTGCAGAGTGGTGGGAGGGAGAGGAGGTGAGAAGGTAGTCAGAGAGCCAAGGAAACATGTGGTGCCCTGGTACGGGTGGGGTCTGCCCCGCCACACCGCGTGCTCAAGAGAGGGAAACGGGCTTCCTAGAGCTTCTCCCACCGGCAGGGCTTTCCCCAGGGTCTCAGAGGGCTGCCTTCAGCCCCTGGGGATTCCTGCCTTTCTCTAAAGGCTGGGCAGAGGGGTCCCATAGGGAAGGGGTGGTAGGCAGAGTACCTTGGGCCAGTGCCAGCCTTGCATACCTGTGCCACTCTTACATCTGCCTGTGGATTCCGTCTTCTCTTGCACGGGGCTGTGAGCTGCTTGTGGGCAGACACTGTCTCTCCCACCCATCTTTTTTTTTTTTTTAATCTCTGGCTCTTTTGCAGGGCCTGCCCCACGGCAAGTGCTCAGTGTTCAGGGACCAAATGAGTGGGGCTGGGTGGGTGGCAGGGGAGGGAATGAACCTGCCCAGGTTGACACTGATGCTTTCCTCGTTTGGGCCTTCACATCTGATTGGGGACTAAAACCAGCGATTTTAATCCCCCATGCTGCCTCCGTAAGCCCTTTCTCTCCTGGGTGGGAGCCCCCAGCCGAGCTTCCTCATCGCCAGTTCACCCTTCCTCCTCCCTCCCACACAGACACACTTTCCTAAACTATGTTTCCGGCTTATCGCTGGGCTGCTGAGCAGCGTTTTGTTGACTTGACATCACTTCCAAGATAAATCCAAATGAATGAGCTAGCTCTTCCATATCTTTCCATCCATCCATCCTTTCAATACATGCATCTTGAGCTTCTACTCTAGCTTCCGGGGAGAAGGTCTCAGCTAAAATTCCATGCGGAAGCCAGATGCGTTTCAACACAGTCCTGCCTCTGAGCTCCCTGTCTGTCCCCACTGCTCACATCTCTCCAGGACTTGGTAAGTCCACCTCTCCCAGAGAGCTAAAAACATATTCCCATCACCGGACACAGCGGCTCACGCCTGTAATCCTAGCATTCTGGGAGGCCGAGGGTGGGAGGATCACTTGAGGTCAGGAGCTCAAGACCAGCCTGAGCAAGAACAAAACCCATCTCTACAAAAAAGAGAAAATTAGCTGGGTGTGGTGGTGAGCACCTGTAGTCCCAGCTCCTTGGGAGGCTGATGCAGGAGGCTTGGTTGAGCCCCGGAGTTTGAGGTTGCAGTGAGCTAATAAAAAACAGAACTGTAAACCACAGATAAAACACCTCCTTTTTCTTATTGCAAAAGTAATACACATTATAAAACCTTTAAAGAATACAAACAAAAATATAAATCTGCCATAGCTCAGGGCAGCTGGTAGAGCCATGGGCTCAGGTAAGGGAGGGATGTGGATGGAAAGCAGCAGGAGCCCCCGGGCGTTAAGGCTGCTGCACTCCGCGGCTGTATCCCGCCGCTCTCAGACAGCCCGCACGGGCCCTCTGCGTCAATGCGTCAATGCGATGGTAGTGGTGGTCGGGGGCAGGGTATGGACACACTGGCAGAAAGACTTTTACCTTTCTATTGAAGTTTAACATACACACAATGAAGTGCATAAAGAGCGCTCGTCTGAAGTACACAACTCAGTGAACTTTTACATTTGTGGGTGCCCACGAGACCACATCCCAGAGGTCTTGGTCAGTTCCGGCTGCTGTAACAGAACCGCAGACTGAGTGGCTTAAACAACAAACATTTATTTCTCACAGTTCCAGAGGCTGGAAGTCTGAGAGCAGGGTTCTTGGTGAAGGCCTCCTGCTAGGTTTGCAGAGGCTGTCTTCTCGCCGTATCCTCACAGGGTGGAGAGAAAGGTCATTGCTCTCGTGTCTCTTCTTACGCAAGGGCGCTAATCCTATCCACAAAGGCTCCACTCGCATGACCTACCTGCTCCCAAAGTCCCCATCTCCTAACTCTGACATATCAGAGATTAGATTTCAACAGATGAACGCTGAAGGGACCCAAACATTCAGTGCATAAGACCAGCTCAAGATATGAACCAGTTCTGGTAGCCTCGAAGTTTCCCTCCTGTTCCTGTGCAGTCAATATCCGCTCTGTGCCCCCCCCCGCCCCGCCCCCTATTTTCACTCGTATCAACATGCGCTCTTTTATGTCTGGCTTCTTTTGCTCAAAATAATGTCTGTGAGATTGATGCACGTTGTTTGTTAATAATTTGGACATTTTATCAGATTTTTATTTTACCGAAAATGGAATCCTCTAGTGTACATTCTTTGTACCTGATCTTTTCACTTAATAAATGGGCAACATTTTACCATGTCTTTGGCATTCTTCTACCATGGATTCTTAAGACATCTTGGAAGCTAAGCTGGGTCGGGCCTGGTTAGTACTCGGATGGGAGATTCTTAAGACTATACAATGTTCTATCTTGTGTATGTGCCATAATTTATTTGACCAGCCCTCGGCTGTTCAATACGAGGGACTCTGGCTTGAATGTATGTGTCCCTCTAAAATTCCTGTGTTAGGACCCAATGGGGTAGTCTTAAGAGTGGGAAGTGGTTAAATCATGAGTGCTCTGCCCTCATAAATGCAATTAGTACCCTTATAAGAGAGGTTGAAGGGCATACCCTGCCCCTTGCCCTTTTTGCCCTTCCACCACGTGAGGTGCTCTGTTGGTTCCTTCCACTGTGCCAGGACACAGCAACAGGGTGCCACCTTGGAAGAAGAGAGATGGCCCTCACCAGGCACTGAATCTGCTGGTGCCTTCATTGTGGACTTCCCAGCCCCAAGAACTGTAAGAAGTATATTTCTATTATTAAATATGTATAATGTACCCAGTCTGTGGTATTTTGTTATAGCAGCAAGAACAGAACTAAGACACGAGGTAACTTCCTTTTTAAAAAATTACAGACAATAATTCACTGAACATTCTTACAATTAAAGTCTTTCTGCATATCCTTAATTATTCCTTTAAAATGAACCTCCAAAAATAGAATCACTAGGTCAAAGGGCATAAATATTTTTAAAGCTTTGTTATTGAGAAAGGGTGTGCTAATTTACATTAACAGCAGCAGATGAGAATGTCTCTACTTCCTCAAATCTTTTTTTGTTTTTTGAGATGGGGTCTCGCTCTGTTGTCCAGGCTAAAGTGCAGTGGCACAATCGTAGCTCACTGTAGGCTGGGCATGGTGGGTCACGCCTGTAATCCCAGCACTCTGGGAGGCCAAGGTGGGAGGATTGCTTGAGCTCAAGAGTTCAAGATCAGCCTGAGCAAGAGCAAGACTCCATCTCTACTAAAAATAGAAAAAAATTAGCCAAGCATGGTGGCTTGCACCTGTAGTCCCAGCTACTCGGGAGGCTGAGGCAGGAGGATCCCTTGAGCCCAGGAGTTTGAGGTTGCTGTGAGAGAGGCTGACACTACAGCACTCTAGCTTGGGCAGTGGAGTGAGACTCTGTCTCAAAAGAAAAAAAATATCTCACTGTAACGGTTGAATTTCGGGGCTCAGGCGATGCTCCTGTTTCAGTCTCCCAAGTAGCTGGGACTGCAGATGCATGCCACCACACCTGGCTAATTTTTTAAAAAAACTTTTGTAGAGACAGGGTCTCACTATGTTGTTCAGGCTGGTCTTGAACTCCTGGTCTCAAGTAATCCTTCAGCATCAACCTCTCTAATCGCTGGGATTACAGGCATGAGCCACCATACCTGGCCTACTTCCCCAAAACTTTATCAGTGGTTATTATATATTGAATCTTGTCAATGTAATAGGTGAAATGTAGCTTTTAAAAAAATAAATGGAAAAACTTTAAAAATGTATCTTGTTGGGCCGGGCGCGGTGGCTCACGCTTGTAATCCTAGCTCTCTGGGAGGCCGAGGTGGGTGGATCGGTTGAGCTCAGGAGTTCGAAACCAGCCTGAGCAAGAGCGAGACCCCATCTCTACTAAAAATACAGACAGAAATTAATCGGACAACTAAAAAATTAGAAAAAATTAGCCGGGCATGGTGGTGCATGCCTGTAGTCCCAGCTACTCGGGAGGCTGAGCTTAGGAGTGTGAGGTTGCTGTGAGCTAGGCTGACGCCACGGCACTCACTCTAGCCCGAGCAAAAAGAGTGAGACTCTGTCTCAAAAAAAAAAAAAAAAAAAAAGTATCTTGTTATAATTTCCATTTTTTCAATTACAAATTTGATCAAAGTCTATTATGTATATTTGTTATTCACTTCTTTTGTCTTTAGACTCTTGATGTCTGTATCAGGCAGGCTTTAGTTGGCGATAATAGAAACCACTCTTCCTGTTCTGAGGGGAAAGATCTTTGACAAAGGGAATTAGCTTCTTGCAGTATCACCGAAAGGGCTAGAGGAGCAGGATCTATGCTGGGCTTCCAGGAACGACTGAGAACTGCCTTGCACTGGTGGCTCAGGAAAGCTGCTACTTCTGCCCCAGCCAGCTTCGCTCTAGATACCGGGCTGCCGCCGCCGCACTCTTGGCTCCCGAGTCGTGCTGGGTCTACTAGCGCTTCACAGCAAAAACCAGCGCCGTGTCCTGCTCCCAAAGCACACCAAGCTATGAACTGGACTGGAATCTCTGCTAATTCTACCATCAGAACTGACAAACAACAACAAAAGTGAAAACAACCCAAATAAAAATACCTCAAAATGCTAGGTTAAATGCAACAAATATCCTTTTAAATATTAATACACACGGGAGGTCAAAAGAATATCGAGGAAATCCCCAGTGGTCACAGATGGAAAGAAACTGGAGTTGTAAGCTAATCCTGAAGCTGCGGCTGTGCCGGGTGCTTGCCAATCTTGATAACCTGGAGGCCGGGCGGCCATATGGGCCCGGTAGATAGCGCGCCACTTAGGGAGTTGAAATGGAGAACCCTACACAGTGCCAGACACTCAAACAGCCAGAGCCCCAGGGAAGAACGGACTGAATAAAAGAAGAAAATCTGGCCTTTAGCAAGGAGAAATAATAAGGAAACTTGTCTACCTCTCCTCTCCGTGGGGGAAAAAGTAACTTCCAAGAATTTGCAAGCACACATTTCCACTCCTATGGGTTGGAGTTTGAGACTTGAATCTACTCTGAGTGGTTTGAGAAGTTAGTCTCACGACCCTGACTTGGCAGCGAGTCTGGACGTTTTGACAGAAGCAGTGCAGACCCTTCCTGGAGGACATGCTCTCAGCTGAAGCCTTGTGGCGTTCCCACAGACAAGCCCTAACCAAACACAAAATAGCACTCCAAAACTTTAAAAAGACATGAAGAAACAAGCCACCATAAATTAAAGTCATGAAAAGCTCCTAAGAACATAATCTATCAAATGCAAAATGTTTAAAAAATGTCAAAAAATTTTGGATAAATTTAAAAATAGATACAACAAAGGAAAAAGATATTATATAATATGATCGTATAATGTAAATACTGAAAACTACTCAGATTATAAGTGTACAGCTTGATGGAGTTTCACAATCTAAGCAAATCTGCCTTCCCGGCACCCATGACAAAAACCAGAATGTTACCAGCACCCGAGTCCCCCAACTCCATGCCCACCCCTACCCCTCCCAAAAGTACTGTCCCAACTTCTAGCAGCGCAGATTAGTTGTAGGCAGATTTTCAAAAGCACTGAATAAGACTTCTAAGAAGTAAAAAATATAATCAATAAGATTTTAAAAAACCCATAAGAACAAATCACTGAATGGGTTGAATAGTATATTTGACATGGCTAAAGAAAGAATTAGATAACAAGTTAACTGGATTAAAGCCGAAAAGAATTTCCCAGAACACAGCGCGGAGGGACACAATGATGGGAAAATGGCAGGGGTTAAGAGACGTGAGGACGGAGGGAGGTGTCTAACACGCTTCTGATAAAAATTCTGTATGATAAGGGGAGACTGGAGGGAACAGGTGGAAAGGGGTTTTCAACAAGGTAACGTCTGGGAGTTTTTCAGAATTGCTTGAAGTTAGGTATCCTTAGATTCAGGAATAATGGTGAAGCACACGCTGAATAAGGAAAACAAACACCTCGACTCATCAGCGTGGTACTGAGGTCACTGAAGAAAGAGGGTACAGGCATGGACAGGGAAAGGGCAGGTGACTTGTGGAACATGACAGTAAGAATGACAGCGGATTCCTCAAGTTAACAGTGGAGGCTGGAAGTCGGTGGCAGAGTAATATCTGCAAAATGCTGACCAGTGTAACCATTAATATAGAATTATATGTCTAGCTGAATTATCATTCAAGAAGGTAGGTGAAAAAATGGCATTTTTATACCAAAACAAAAAACAAAATGAGCAAATAGGAAACCAAATAAGCAACGAAACAGTAACATCAACAAAAAGTCTTCAGCATCTACTCCCAACAGATCCTCACTGAAGAAATTTCTAAAGGATGTACTTTACATAGAAGGAAAATAATTCCAGACCCTCTGATTTGGGGGCATTAAAAAACAAGGTAGAATGAAAATCCTAAGTCATAAAAACGTTTACGACAGGAGAGGGAAAATTAGAGTTACAATATTCTAAGGTCTTCGTATTTTTAGTGAGAATAGTGAAGATATTTATTGATTTTATACTTTGTTGATTATCAATGTTAAAACTTGAAGGCTAACCACTAAAAGAATAGAATCGGAGCAGCGCTTCTCAAAGTGTGCTCCCTGGACAAGCAGCCTCAGCATCACGTGGGGCTTTCTTAGAAATGCAGATTTTTCGCCCCACCCCAGAAATCTAAATCAGAAACCCTGCAATGCATACCAGCACATTTGTGTTTTAACAAGCCTTTCAGGTGGTTCTCATGCCACTAACCAATGAGAACCACTGAATGAAAGTAAGTGCATTTGAATCCAGTGGGAAAAACAACTAAATTAAATCCTTGAATCAATCCAAAATATGGCAGCAAAGGAGAAAAAAGTAGTACAGAATAAACAGGATAAAAGAAAGAAAAAAATAGGAAATAATTCCAAAGCCATCAATAATAATAATGAATGTTGACAGACCAAACGAACCTCTTAAAAGACAGACATTTCCAGATTGATTTTTGACAAGTCTACTCTATGTACCATTTATAAGAGACAATAAATTGTTGCAAGTAAAGGGATCAAAAAATATATACCAAACAAGTAGGTAGGAAGACAATTTCACAAAGATAACAGTTCTCTGCAAATCGACCTATAAATTCAATTCCAATTGAAATCCAAACAGGATTTTTCTTGGATCTTAACAAGCTGATTTTACATTTTTGTAGAAAAGCAAAGAGCCAAGAATAACCAGTTTTGAAGAAGCACAAGGTTTGCTCTGCTAGATATAACTATGTTTTATAGCAGTCTAATAACTCAGAGAGGTACTGGTGAAGGACAGGCAGAGTGAATGGTGTAGAGTAGAAAGCACAGAAAAGTACACGTGTGTGTGTGGACGGGATAAACACCAGAGGGGCGTGGAAGATCGATGGGGAAGGAATGGTGTCCAATTAGTTATTCATATGAGAAAAAATAAGGTTGAATCTTCACAGTATAAACAAAAATCAATTGCAGGGTGGACTGAAGATCTAAATAGGAGAGAGAAAAACTCCCAACTTTTAGAAGAAAATGCTTATGACCTCAGGTTAGGAAAGATTTAAGTCATAAAAAGCATAAGTAACAAAATAAGATTGATAATGTACTGATATTAAATTTGAAAACTGTGCAGACAAAATGAAAGAGTAAAAAGATATTGATTCTGAGGAGGTATATGCAACATATTTTACTCACAAATATTAGTAGCAGATTATATGAAGCATCCAAAATACATAAAGACTTAATATTAAAAAGACAAAAACTCAAAAGATGGGCATTTCACTAAAGGAAAAAACAAAATAGTAAATTAGGCTGGGCGTGGTGGCTCATGCCTGTAATCCTAGCACTCTGGGAGGCCGAGGCAGGAGGATTGCTTGAGGCCAGAAGTTCGAGACCAGTCTGAGCAAAAGTGAGACCCCTGTCTCTACAAAAAATAGCCAGACATGGAGATATGCACCTGTAGTAGCTGATGTGCACCAGCTACTCCGGAGGCTGAGGCAGGAGAATCACTTAAGCCCAGGAGTCTGGGGTTGCAGTGAGCAATGGTCACGCCACTGTACCCTAGCCTGGGCAGCAGAGTGAGACCCTGTCTTAAAAAAAAAAAAAAAAAAGAAAAAAGAAAAAAAAAGAGAAAAATTTATACAAATTAAATTCAACAGAGTTTAATTGAGCAAAGAATGATTCCCGAATTGGGGCAGCCCCTGAACCAGAATAGGTTTGGAGAGACTGCAGCGCTCCTGGTGGGAGATGATTTATGGACAACAAAAGCAAAGTGACCTACAGAAAACGGGAGTGAGCCACAGAAACAGCTGGACTGGTTACAGCTCACAGTTGTCTTGCTTGAACAGTCGGAGCGGCTGGCCACCTGTGATTGGCTGAGACTCAGTCATTGGTGTAAGAGTAGGTCACAGTCTCTTTGCACATTCAGTTAGGCTACAGTTCACTACATACGCAGAAATGTTTAGGCCAAACTTAAAATATGTAAGGAGGCAGCTTTAGCCTAAATTTAATTTAAAAAGTTGAAAATATACATGCGATAAGATCCAGTAACTCCTCTTTTAGGAATCTATGCACTGTAGACAAGCCCTTGCACATGACAGGAGACGTGTAGAGGAATATCTAACGTATCATTCTTTTATAGTGCGAAATTGAAAACAAACGAAATGGACGTTATCAGAATGAATAAATAAATTGTTGTCTGTGCATATAATGGAATGCTAAACATCAGTGGAAACGAATGAGCAGGAGCTGTGGTTGTCAACATGGATAAATCTCACAATGTTGAATGAAACTATGAATAGCAGAAGTTTACATATGGCATACCAGTACTGGTCCTAGACTGGGGCAAGTGGGGCAGCTGTCCTGGGTCCCACATCTCAGGAGCGGGGGCTGAGCTTGGACAGAGACCTGTATGGGCCTGTCTTTCCCCCCCACTGCCTGCACAGTGCCTGGGGTTGACCAGATGCCCTGAGCAGCAGACCGTGTTTTCATGTGCCAAAGCCTACATTTCAGGCAGGATTGTGAGGAATTGCTCCTGTTGGCTGGTGGCATAGCATCAGATTGGGCTGCCAGAATGGTGGCGACATGCTGTTTTGGGCAACTCAAATTGTTTACATAGACAAGAGCCCCACAAAAAATATTTGCATAGGACCCCACACAACTTGGGCAATCTTGTAGTATCCCATTCATATAAAGCTTTAAAGCGTACAATACCTAAATGCAGTACCTAAACAGTGGTTAGCAGTGTTTATATGTGTAACGAAAGCAGTCTACGGAAATGAGAATAGTCAATTCAAGATTGGAGATGCTGCTTGAAGGGAGGGAGGGAGAATTCGATTAGGGTCAGGGTTGTACTGGGAACTGTTTTTGAAATGTCTTATTTCTTGAGCTGGGCGGTTGGGGAATAAAAGTTGTTGACTCTATTACTTTTTATTCCTTTTTGTATGTTTGAAATATTTTACTGAAAAAAATGGAAGAAAGTGAAGAGAACACTTCGAACCTCTTCCTGCCTTCACAGGTGGAGTGTGGGGCTTCCCTGGTGGCCGAGGGGCAGCGTCCACGGTGGTGCATGTGGCCTCGCATCCGCCCCCCATCCCCAGAAGATCCTCCGCACTCCGGCTTTCCGTCTCAGCCCCGCGGTGTGCAAACGCACTCTGGCGGGACTCACCAGTGCTTGTGTTAGGCCTTTTCCCAGCAAATACTTGTTAAACACATAAATCTTACTAATAGAAATAAAATTCCATGGCAAAGTTAAGTGTAAAAGTCATCCCAAATTCTGCGCATTGGACAAGACTGGTTAAAAATAGTTCTACATTGAAACTTAATATATTACGTTCAATCACAGAAAGCTTTTATTGCTCTGCTAGGAATCTTAAATATTTAAATGTAGGCATTTGCAGCTGGTGATCCATCCCAGTCTCCTGTGAGAAATGATACGGCAATGGGGAAGAAATCTCCTGCGATAAATAAACCGTACTGGGAAACGGGCCCCTTGCTAAGTTCCCTCTGGAAGTGACACCTCCTCTATTGCAAACATTTTCTTCTATGTGGGGTTTCAGTTCCAAGCCAAACCCGTTCTACCGCATGCTTTTGTACCTTTCCAGAGACCGATCGTATCAGCTTGCCAGGGCTTCCAACCGCATTTGATTCTTTCATTGCTTAAAAGCCTCTTTCTTTTGAAAGCCTTTGAGTGAATCATAAAATTAACATCTAAAAAGACACAGCAGCAACTGAACCCAGGAAAGTTGGGGCATATTTGACCAACAGCATCATAATTGATCTTCCTAGGAGCAGTGAAATGTGGGGAAGGCCTTTGCAGGTGGAACGAGGGTGGCTGAGAGGTGGAGGTCCCCCGGCAGGAGGAGTATCCCAGCCTGGGCCCGAAACTGCCAGCAGTTCTCCCAGACGCCAATTAGAGAGCAGCCCTCCCCTCCTTCTCTGCACTTAATCCTTTCTCTAGCTCAATTCTAAGCCGACTTAGCAAACGTTTAAAAAAAAATGAACAGAGGAAGCCTATTTTAGGTACTTTCACTTCCCTAAATTTTTGGTTTCTTTAGTTAGATGTGAAATATTTTTGAATTTACATTTTCAATTCTATTTCACCATTGTTCTATAAAATGTTAGACTGCAGGCATTTGTTTTTTAATGAAAAAGATTGACTTTAGGAATCACATTCAAAGTGTTTGATTAACCAGGGATTAGTTTAACATTCAAGAACACTGCTGTGAACTTTCCACTTTTGTTTTTGCCCTAGATTTTTCTTTACCTCTTTTGTCTCCTATATCTTTCCAGCTCTGTGGATTTCTTTGAGGCCAAGAGGGCTGTGAGAATTGAAGAAAGAAAGAAAGGCTCTAGTAATTTATCGTCATCCTAACTAATGATTATGGAGTTTCTTGTATATTTAACCCCTCAGGGAAATTTCAGCATATTTCTATCCTTAAAATTTCAGGTAGCCCGTTCCGTGTGTTGGGGGCGGGGGGGCAAAATCCTGTTTCTCCTTTTTGTGACTTTGTCCCAAAATTGCATCTTGCTTTAGAAGTGGGGGAGTCAGAGAGAGAAAGTTAGCCTCTCATTGGGGCCCTGGAAGGTAGAGAGCTGTTGATCTTTGAGAATGGCTGCTTTCTAGAAACAAACCAACGGTCATCCTGGCACTCTGGGAGGCTGAGGCGGAAGGATTGCTTCAGCTCTGGAGTTTCAGACCAGCCTGAGCAAGAGTGAGACCCTCGTCTCCACAAAAAACCCAGAAAAATTAGCTGGGCATGGCGGTGGGTACCTGCAGTCCCAGCCACTTGGGAGGCTGAGGCAGGAGGATCCCTTGAGCCCAAGAGTTTGAGGTAGCAGTGAGCTATGATGATGCCAGTGCACTCTACCCGGAGGACAAAGCATAACTCTGGCTCAAAAAAAAGGACATTTCCGGCTGGGCGTGGTGGCTCACACCTGTAATCCTAGCACTCTGGGAGGCCAAGGGGGGCGGATTGTTTGAGCTCAGGAGTTTGAAACTAGCCTGAGCAAGAGCGAGACCCCGTCTCTACTAAAAATAGAAAGAAATTAATTGGACAACTAAAAATATATAGAAAAAATTAGCCAGGCATGGTGGCGCATGCCTGTAGTCCCAGCTACTCGGGAGGCTGAGGCAGGAGGATC
>CAUYSK010029932.1:0-36752 GCA_963575035.1 Avahi laniger | reverse complement strand
CCCCTCTGCTTTTCCTCGTCCTCCTCCTCCTCCTCCTCCTCCTCCTCATATAATGTATTTCCTTTCATTTTAAGTGGGATTGCTGCGTGTCTCTAGCTTTAGCTGCTTTTCTCTGCTTCTTTCCTTCTACTTTAATTCACTTTAAAAGTACCACTAAGATTATGTAAACACTCCTACTTTTAAATGAAATATTTCCCCTATTCAGAGTCATGATTTTTATTTTTTTTTTTAATTCTGGATTTCATTTCAAGCTTCATATAACCTCAGTAATAATGAAGTCCTTGTTTTGCTGTACCACTGCATTGTTATCCTGGGAATACTCTAAGTCATGTTACTAACGTGCTGGAGACCTTTAGCTTTTTCCACTTCCCAGGGAGAAGCTATGGTCAGTCATCTAACTACATGAGACAGAAAAGCAATTTTTTACCTCTGAAGGTTAAACAGGTGATTTACACCACTAGTCTTAGAGGTTTCTAAGGTGGGCATTGGTATTAAGATGGGTATTGTTAGCCTTTTCCCTCTGGGTTTCCCCAATGTCCAAAGGGTTAACAAAAGTCTGGGGTTATGATGACTATCATGTATATGGTAACAGAATCTTAGTCAGATGTGCCAAGTTCCTTCCCATCTTAGAGTCTTTCCTATTGTTTTTCTTATACCCCAAAATGGTGCTTTGCATGTGTAGATGCATTTTAACCTTTACACTTAAGTTTAAATACCATTCTGAGGGGATTTCCATGGGTAACTCCTTCATCTCTTTCAACCTGTTTACTCCCTTCATAGCACTTGTCCCTCAATACTTGTTTCTGTCTTTCTCTGTTTCTCTCCACCACTGGTATGTAAGGATTTCCTATCACTTGTTCTGTGCTATATCCTCAGTGCCCAGGCCCACAGCTTGGGAGATGGTAAGTGCTCAATGAATTTGTGTGTTTAGAAAAATGTTAGTTTGGTGTGTAGTTTTGGAAGTCTGGGGGACTAGGCTAATAACTATTGCTAGAACTAGACAGAGGATTCCCCTTTAGCCTGCGTTAATGCCCTGAGCATGAGGAACAGAATGTTAAAAGGAATATTTTAATGACAGAATTGGCGACTATGTGAGGTGAAGTTCTTAATGTATACCACAACATCCATCCACCTCTAGAGGCATGGTTTGGACAACTTTTAAAGATAGAATACCAGATAAAGATCAGGGTGGATAGTGGAGTCCTTAGTTGACAAAGTTTGAGATATTTGAGTTTGAGATGCCTGTAGGGCACATTTTAGACATTTGGAAATAGGATGCTATTGCTGAAAATAGAGTTTAGGATTGGATTTACAGACCTTCCTGTTCTTAAATCCTAGGTTCCTATGATTCTAACTATAATTGTTAACATTTTCTCCTGACATTATTTCTTATATATTACACATGATTTAAAACTTGTTCTTGTTTCAAAAGTCTTTGCACACTCATGGTTTGGATTTTCTTCCAGCCACTCCTCAGGGGCCGTGTTTTTAAAGTCTGCCACTGATCGATGCTGATATTGTGGCCTCCTGAATACCATACAAAGCAGATTCCTTGAAATCTGCTCATCTACCATAGTTTACCAGTGATCTGTATCCTTGCAGCTCTGCTTAAACTTATGCTCAATCTTGTCCTTTGCAAATCCCAGCTATTTTTGCTTCTCATTTTATTTATATGTCATTTACCAGGAAACATTCAAATAATGATTAATGATGCCAGAACTTTAAATATGGAAGTAGTTGAAGAGCAGCAGGAGCCTGCTCAGTTGTGGAGATTTTCAGAGATACTAATGCCAACTGACCTGACTGGTATTTGTATATAGGACAATAGAGTGGCAGGTCTTGGAAAGATATACTTTCTAGGTGCCGATCAACTTCTCAGAGAAGTGTTAGATTCTGTCCTGGAAAAGTGACTAAAAATATCAGGGGAATGGTCCACCACGATATGTCACTGTTTCAGATACTCTACCTTCATTATTCCATTTATTCCTCAAAAAATAATTCATGTAAGATAAGTGTTTTTATTCCCTTGTTAATGATAGGAAACTAAAGCACAAAATTCACTCTCCAAATGGTAGGCTCTGTTTGCTGCTTCTCTTTTCAAAGTTCTCCAGGGTCCCCAGACCCTTTGTTCTCCTGTACCATGTTATGAAATGTATCTGCCAGCATAATAGGGAAAGTGTCCTTGGGAGAGCATGCATGTTAAAGAGCTGATAGTGCTGGGTGCATGCTAAGTACTCAAAATATTACCATTACTGTTGTTGTCAGCCTTTCCCCTCTAACTTTCTCCGATGTCCAAAGAGTTAACAAAACTTCAGGGGTTCTTGATGGTAAAGGAGTGATTTGTCTATCATGGTAAATAAAAGGACATTTGAAAGACATTTAGTCATGGGAATAAAGCTAAGAAAACACATTTCATTGGAATGGCTTCTCTTAGTGACAGTACTTCCTATATTTTGGAATGATTCCCAGATGAAAGATTTTGCTGAAACTAGGCACTAATGAAGCTAATGTAAGCCATTCAGTACAGTGTGATTTTCTTTTACCTTGTGATTTGAGAGCCATATTCTAAAAACCCAGTAATGCAGCCAAGCTGGATGTTCACTTAAATATCAGATGGAACCAGCTTTGTACAGGGACCAATCTGGCTTTGTCCTATAATTTCTGCCATGTCTGGAGTTTTGCAAAACCATCCATGGTCTCGTTCTGTCAGTTGAGAGAAGCATCAAGGCTTCATAAAAAAAAATAAGTTGATTCTATGGTAAATTTCCCTGAAAAGTATTAAAAGTAGATTTCTGTGTACCCCCCTAAAATAGCATTATTTGAACTCCAGGAGGCATTTGTAGTCAATTTTTATGATGATTAGAAAGGAGCTTTAAAAAATTCTTACAATTCTTGTGAAGACTTAAACAGAAAAAAGAAGGTATAATTTGTCCTTCAGGAAGAAACATGCCTGTGTTTATCTACTGCTACATTTTGTTTTTTTCTTTTTAAACTAAATTGAATCACAGAATCTTATTGCTTGCTTATCTTCATGTCTTTCTTTAGTAAGGATAATTAGTTTGTAGGGGATTCAGTTATGATGATGATATTGTTGGCAACTTGGCAACTATACAAAAGATTATATAGATAGATAGATAGACAGACTTCATTTTTTAGAACAGTTTTAGGTTCACAGAAAAATTGAGCAGAAACTACAGAATCCACACCCTGCCTAACCCCACCCCTACCTCTTTACTGTCAACATCAGGAATGCACCAGAGTGGTACATTTGTTACAACTGACTGATGAGCCCTCATTGACACATCATAATCACCCAACTTTCACTTTACACTAGGGTTCCCTCTTGGTGTTGTATATTCCATGGGCTTTGACAAATGTATAAAATGATATGTACTCACTATTATAGTGTCATACAGAATAGTTTCATAGTCCTAAGAATCCTCTGTGTTCCGCCTCCTTCTCCCTGCCTCCCTCTTCACCTTCCCCAAGCCTCTGGCAATCACTGATCTTGTTTTTTTAGTTTTTCCTTTTCTAGAATGTCATACAGTTGGAATCACACTATATGTAGCCTTTCACATTGGCTTCTTTTACTCAGTAATATGCATTTTAGTTTCCTCTCTGTCTTAATAATGGCGTGATAGCTCATTTCTTGTTAACACTGAATAATAGTCCATTGTCTGGATGTACTATAGTTTATATTTACCTACTGAAGGTATCTTGGTGGCTTCCAGGTTTTGGCAGTTATGCAAAAAAACTGCTGTAAACATTTGTGTGCAGGTTTCTGTGTTGAGATCTTAGTATTTGTTTTTGTTACTTTTTAAAATTTTCATATTTCTCAATATATTACAGTTATTGCAAGGGTAATATGAGAATTGAGGGTCTGGAAATGCTGTATGAAAGAGGTGGCGTCTGAATAAGGCCTTAAAGGATGGATTGGTTTGGACACATAGATTAGAGGAGGTACATTATACTGTGACTGATGGTATGTAATTCTCTGTCTGATTGGAGTTCATGGTAAATGTATTAATAGGAACACTGTGGATGATACGCTTTTGGTGCCTTCGTCATTGAGTTAAAGAAGGTGGACTTCCTCCGTGAGGCCTTGTGGAGCCATGGAAGATTTTTGAAGTGGGAAGTGATGATTTAGAGTCACCCACTTATTTAAGCAGCTAGTTGAGCCTTCTCTTGACCTTGCTTAGTTCCAAATAATTGACTTAAAAGTAATAAAATGAAATTTATTAAGCAATACTCTTATTTGTTTACCAGTTTAGACTAATTTTCCCTATGATTGGTATAATTTAATGTGTTTTTCCTATAATGAGAAAGAGAAGCATTCTAGGACAAAATCTTCTGTTCTTATTTTTAAGGGCATTTCCTATATAAAAGTAAAATTCTATAGAACATGAAACCATCCTTTTGGACATTTAACACAGGTTAAAATAACTGAACTAGGGGTTAAATTTTAAAAAATATTTTTATACAATCTCCCTTTGCTGTGCTTCACCTCTTACATTTGAGCAAACAGTTTTAAATTTCACTTAGTCAAAGAAATAGTAACTAGAAGGAAGAAACATTGTATAAGGGCAAGTGAACAGGAAGCTGTGCTTCTCAAACTGGGGAGATTAAAGTAGAGAAGAAGACTATCAAAGCAAAAGTTATCAGCTTTACCTCAGAACTTGTTAGAAATGCAAATTCTTAGATACCAGAAACTCTCTGAATGGGGCTAGCAATCTGTGTTGTGAGAACCACTGATCTACAGGCATTAGGGATTGAGGAACGGGGGATGTTAAAGCTTTTACTGCAAAAGAGAGGAGACAAGTTATACTAATAGTTACTGTTTATTGACCACTTACTTTGTAATGCAAATTTTACAAATATAGCTCATGTAATCTTTATCTCAACCCTAAGAAGTATATTATAATATCTTATAGATGAGAAAAAAAGAGTGGTTTAAGAAGTAGCATAGCAAAACTTCAATGCAGATATCTCTAACTAAACTCTGACCTCCTTAAACCTCGCTAGCCCATGAAGGTACATATAGTTTGTCTCCCAGAGGCAGCATTGGAACTCAGGCAGCACACCAGTTTCTTCCCTGTCTCTCCTTTATGCTCTCTATGCTGCTTTTCCCACCTGACTGATTCAGGTGTTCCCTCTTGCCTGCATCTAGATGGAGGCTGCATGGTCTCATGAAGAAAGCAGAGCAGGAATGATTAGGAAACCTTTTTACATTTCTTGATGCTCTCTTAAACTTTGTGACCCTAGGCCTGTCTTTTGGCATCTGCATGCCTCCCTTTTTTCTTCTGTAAAATGAGGAGTTTGATAGATGTCTAGATTCTGAATTTTATCTGGATCTAGCACTTAATTAGAGGCATATGGTCAAAGTAGGTGACCTCTTCAGGGTCCGTTCTGGTTCATATTGAGAGGAGTTTGATATTAGAAATATTAGATCCTTGTTTATGTGTGAAATGGAGGCAATGCTTTCTGGTAGTGATGTGATGTTAAGTGAAATCATATATAGTAAGTCCATAGCAGAGTGCCCGACATACATGGAAGGTGCTCAGTAAATGGTAGTTCCTCAATCCTCAACAGCAAAATAACCTCATTCCTGATTCTGGGATTTTCTTTCCATGAATTTAAACAGGTTAGTATTTTAATATTCCTGTTGAGGAGGATATAAGAGGTGTTAGGCTTGTATTAAAATATTAAGTTAATTAAAGCCTCCTATTAAAATTTTAAGACAGAGGAAGAGACTGGGGCAATGTGACCACAATAAATTAAACAAATAGGTCATTATGTGTCCAAATAGTGTTATCCCCTGACTGTTGGTGGCTTTCCTAATAATAATAGGTTGAAAAGATATTACTGTAACATAAATAATAAAAGATACTTAGGGTATTACTCTGCTAAGTACTATATAGACATGGGATACTTAATAACTTTAATATCATGGTTTGGCAAAAGAAACTTCCTAATGGGTTAGCTATTTATTTTTTGAACTTGGAGCAGGCTTGTGGGTGGAATTCAGAGGTTTTTTCTTCCCTCCTTCCTCTCACAAACTTTCCTTTCATATAGAGAAAATGCTTTTACTTTTTATTGGAAATATTCTTTTTGTGTGTGTGTGGTAATATGATACCCTATTACAAAGAGGACCTAAGGCCATGTAAGGCAAAGGTTAAGTCAGGCCTTACAAACTCTAAAATGTCATTAAATGGGTTACTTTTAAATTTTAAAATATTACTTAAGGGGGTACCAGTGTTTTTGTTAGAAGGATATTTTGTTTAATGCTTAAATCAGGGCTTTTGGTGTGCCCATCACCAGACTAGTGTTCATTGTACACAATGGGTTAGTTTTTGTCCCACACCTACCCTCCTACCCTCCCCTCTTCCTGGTTTCTCACATTCTTTATATCTCTTTGTGCCCATGTGTACCTATCTATTACCTCCTACTTACTAGTGAGAACATAGGATATTTGGTTTTCCATTCCTGAGATAGTTCACTTAGACTGGCCTCCAGTTCCCTCCACATTGCTTCAAATGACATTATTTCATTCTTTGTTATGGCTGAGTAGTACTGCATTGTATGTATGTGTGTGTGTGTGTGTGTGTATGTGTATCTCACATTTTCTTTATCCACTCATGAATTGAAGGGCACTTAGGTTGATTCCACATCTTTGCAACTGTGAATTGTGCTGCAGTAAACATTTGAGTGCAAGTGTCTTTTTGATAAAATGATTTCATTTCCTTTAGGTTGATACCCAGCAGTGGGATTGCTGGATTGAATAGTAGGTCTACATTTGTTTTTTGAGGAATCTCCATACTGTTTTCCATAAACGTTGTACTAATTTGTAGTCTTACCAACAGTGTATAAGCATTCCTTTCTCTCTGCATCCATGCCAGCATTTATTGTTCTTTGACTTTGTAGTAATGGCCATTCTGATAGGGGTAAGGTGTTACTTCATTGTAGTTTTAATTTGCATTTCCCTGATGATTAGTGATGTTGAGCTTTTCTTCATATGTTTCTTGGCCATTTGTCTATCTTCTTTTGAAAAATTTTTGTTCATGTCTTTTGCCCACTTTTTGATGGGTGGTTTGTTTTTTTCTTGCCAATTTGTTTTGAGTTCTTTGTAGATTCTGGATATTAGTCCTTTGTTGGGTGTATAGTTTGTGAATATTTTCTTCCATTCTGTAGGTTGTCTATTCACTCTGTTGATTATTTCCTTTTCTGTGCAGCAGCTTTTTAATTTAATCAGGCCCTATTTATTTATTTTTGTTGTTGCTATATTTGCTTTTGGGGTCATAGTCATAAATTCTTTGCCTAGGCTAATATCTAAAAGAGTTTTTCCTACATTTTCTTCTAGGATTTTTATAATGTCATGCCTTACATTTAAGTCTTTAATCTATCTTGAATTAATTTTTATATATGGTGAGAGATAGGAATCTTATTTCATTCTTTTGCATATGGCTATCCAATTGTCTTAGCACCATTTTTTGAATAGGGCTTCCTTTCCACAGTGTATGTTGTTGTCTGCTTTGCCAAAGATCGGTTGGTTGTAGGTAGATGGTTTTATTTCTGGGTTCTCTGTTATGTTTCATTGGTCTATGTCTTTACTCTTATACCAGTACCATTCTGTTTCAGTTACTATAGCTTTGTTGTATTAATATAATTTGAAGTTAGGTAATGTGATGTCTTCAGATTTGTTCTTTTTACTTAAGATTGCTTTGTCTATCCAGGCTCTATTTCAGTTTTAGATGAAACTTAGAGTTATTTTTTCTACATCTGTGAAATATGACATTGATATTTTGATGAGGATTATGTTGAATCTGTAAATCACCGTGGGCAGTATAGACATTTTAACAATGTTGATTCTGTAATACCAGTCCCTAAGCAGGGGATGTTTTCCCATTTGCTTGTGTCATCTGCAATTTCTTTTCACCTCCTTGGTTAAGTATATTTTTAGATATTTTATTTTCTTTGTAGCTATTGTGAATGATATTGAGTCCTTGATTTGACTCTCCACTTGACTGTTATTAGTATATAGAAATGCTACTGATTTTTGTACATTGATTTTGTAACCTGAGACTTTGCTGAATTTATTTATCAATTCCAGGAGTCTTTTGGTGGAGTTCTTAGGATTTTCTAGTTACAAGATCGTATCGTTAGCGAATAGGAATAGTTTGAACTCGTCTTTCCCAATATGGATGCCCTTTATTTCTTTTTCTTGCTTCATTTTTCTAAGACTTCCAATACTATGTTGAATAGAAGTGATGAGAAGTTCCAATTTCATTTCCTAAGCTGGTTTCATCATTCCAGTGACATTTATCCTCATTATGATATTTCTAAATTATAGCCCATCTTTCTGCTGTTAAGCATGTCCCTAAGCTCTTGGTTGGAATCTGTAAAATAGCTGATTGTTGTAACATTTAATAAAATTTAGACTTGCCTCATCCTATTGTGTTAGTGAAGAGTTAGGTAAACTCTGTTGTTTTGGGTTAAGAGGTCAGTTATTGAACTAAGCCTGGGTAGAATTTGGGAAGGAACTGGGTTGTGTACTAAATGTCAGAAGACACAGGCCTAGGCTCCCTTCCTGTTAGTACTACTTTCCAGTCCACCTTTTTCAGTCTTCCTTATTAGGTCATTTGTCAAGTGGATATAATATCTTCTTTCCCTGAGGGCAAGACACTTCCTTCTCTCTGTTAAGGAGATCTGTGATTCATTACTTGCAGTGTGAAGTCCAGGTACTTTTGCATGAATTGTAAACTGCTGAGTGAGCACTTTTGAGCCTTGTGTTGTATGTGGGAATCCTCACTGTTACAGTTTTCTCTTCAGAGTGTAAGGCAGCCTACCCACCATCCCCTTTCCCACCATCCACCACAGTGTGATGGATGGTGGCAGTCATACCACAGTCAGCATGTGCAGGTAGGTCTTGTTTTGATCAGATATGGTCATCAAAAAAAATTGAATTTATAAGATAAACAAATCAAGGGGTGGTTATTCACATCGCTTGATGGTTTCTTGTTGTTACTGTTTTTTTTTTTTTCCCTCCCTTCAAAGTGGTTCACCCTAGGGGTCCTTTAAATAGCAAGTTACTCTGCTGGATTTAAATGGGATTGGATATATGGAAATCTATTTACACACTTAACAGGATGTTATTTTAGTGTACTAGCTGATGAACAACAAAATTCTGCAGTCTTAAACCCCAAGCAAGGCTAGAATCTCAGTTGTTTCACATACTGGCTGCGTGATCATGGGCAAGTTATTTAGCTCTCAGCCTCTGTTTCCTCTTGGGTACATAGTACTTTGTAGAGTGTTTTGGATGGCCTAAACAGAAACTGTCCTTTAAAGGTAGTACACACATTGTGTATGGAAAGTCTTAGATTTGTAACAGCACACCAGTGGCAATGTTCATTTTAAGGGTCATTTTGTCTTGAGTTTTTTGTTTGGCTCTCCTCTTTATTTCTTTGAATGTGTTTGTAAAACTGGAAAAGAACATCACCAAAAAGAGCCCACAATTCTGCTCCCTCATATTTGTCTGGCTTTCCAGCTTGGTGTGATTGATGGTCAGGAGGGCCTCAAACTACAAATTACCCTACACTGAGTAATGACGGTGGTTTGGATGACATCCTCCTAATTTTTGCTTTGACTTTTTTTTCTCTAGGCAGCAGAAAGTGGAGGGAGAGGCAAGAGTATGTCTTTTAATTACTGAGTTCTAAATTCTTGGAATGAGCACAGCCTGTTTTCTCAGGATCAGACTAGAAGGCGTCATTTTGCTACAGAAGAGCCAAGAGTTGTCCCAAATGGATGTAGGTTTCAGCAAAGCATTGTTAGCTTAAGGAATGAAAGATTTGGACTGTGTTCAGCATCTGTGCTTTACCAGGACATTCTTTTTCCTTTTAGTGAGTTCCATTTGTCTGTCCTCTGTCAAGGGCTCGTGTATACCATGCTGATTTAGTACTAACTGAGGAGATTAGAAATGCCTTGCCTGGTGCTGTCAGCTAAACCTGAATCAGTGTCTGTGTACTCTGACCCGTCTACTCAGGGAGGTTTACCCTTTGCTCTGCTGCTCACTCTAATAGGCAGAACAGCTCAGCTCACCCCACCTTTTATTTAGGGGTCAGCTCCAGAAATAGCTCTTTTAACTGGCAATAGAAGCAACACAAATCCAGCAAGCAGATAGTACACAATGGCTGCTTTTTAGGCCTTGGAACAAAAGAAAGTAGTTTGTCTTCACTACACACTGCTACCAATAATACTACTCTGTGTCATTTGTTAGAAAATTTATCATTCCTGTGAAAGCCAAGGCCTAGATTTTCTTTACTTAGATGCCTTCCAAGTGGGAGCTGCTTGACATTGGTCATTGCTTCCACCCAGATTTATAATTTGGGTTAATTGGTCATACAGACTTACAGGTAAATATGCTACTTCATATGAACCCTGGAGAAATGAGACAGCTCCCAAAATGGATGGGGAAAATCTGTTTAAGAGTTATAGTATGGAGAAATTTCCTTTGTGAAATTTTGCCTTGGAGCCTATATTTCTAATATATGGCACTATTAGACCTCCAAAACCATGTGACCTTTAGTTGGTGGTATCATGAGTTGCTTTATGCTCTATTCCTGTCTCTCCAGTTAGTAGATATTACTTGTAGATTACATGTCTTTCTCTTCTAGGATTTAACCCGGACAGTATTATATACATATTTAAAACCTCAGAGCCAGTAGTAGATGCTCATCAATTGTTGAATAAATGAATGATTGAATTGAATGACTGAACAGTTGAACAAATGAATGCTTGACTGAGCAAACAGAGATGTGAAGTAGTAGGGGTATTTCTTTAGGTTTGTGTGTAGAGAGCACCCTCACTTAGCACCTGAACAAGTCACACTTGGAAATTTATTCTGTCTCACCACCTTTACCAGCTATTCCTATAAACTCCATCCCTCCTCAGATGCATTTTGGTGATACATTACATTTCATTTTTTATTTCTCTGCCTCTCCCTCTCCCGTGATAAAAAGGAAATTAAATGGTCAAATACTTGCATTAAATTAACATGAAAGGAAGGTCTAATTTATCTTCTGTCTACCAAAATTCAAGGAAAAAAATGAAAATTTTATCAGCTAGATCCTTTTCTCAATTGTATTTGGACTGAGAAGAAACTAAACCTTATGGGATGAGTTGTTGAGTGTTAGCAGTGACGTTGCTGACAGATCTTTGCATTCTGTAGGACTGGTTGGTGCTACATTAAGAAATAAATCAGTGTAGTAGATAATTTTGCCATAATTTTTTAACAACCATTCAAATTCACATGTGCAATATCTTACAATTTCTTATTTCAAAAGCACATAACTATAAGGTAGTTGAAGTACAGTTTGAACTTCGGACTAGTTCCTTGATAATGATCATAAATGATACAATTTTTACTTACAAAATTATGTTTAAAAAGAGCTAATTTTAAACATCCTGTGTTTTATTTTGGAGATGATCTTTTATTCCTATCTAAAAGGGTTTTTAATTTCATCTTTCTCAACGGAAGACAAATATTTAAGCTCGAGATCATCTTTGATGGAGAAAATGAAAGAAAAGTAGACATCTCTTGTCTGTAACAATCATCTTTACAACCTGTTTCTAAAGTTTCATTTTAAGATCTTACTTTACATACCTATAATGCAGTAAATAATTTTAAGAATCTTAAAGTTACTCATTTTTACTTACAATTTCAGATTAAGCTATTTCAAACTCACTTCTCTCCCCCCACTCCCTCCCAAGGATACTTACAAATTTGTATAGTACTCTAGAGCTGCAGCCCCCAACACCCAGGCTGTGGACTGGTGCCATTCATGGCCTGTTGGGAACCAGGCCGCACAGCAGGAGGTGAGCAGCAGGCAAGTGAGCTAAGCTTCATCAGTATTTACAGCTGCTCCCCATTGCTTGCATCACTGCCTGAGCTCTGCCTCCTGTCAGATCACCATTAGATTCTCATAGGAGTGCGAATCCTAGTATAAACTGTGTATGTGAGGGATCTAGGCTGCGCGCTCCTTAGAGAATCTAATGCCTGATGATCTGAGGTGGAGCTGAGGCGGTGATGCTAGTGCTGGGGGTTGGCTGCAAATACAGATTATCATTAGCAGAGAGGTTTGACTGCACAATAAATGTAACATGTTTGAATCATCTGGAAACAATGTCCCCCTCCACTGCTATCTCCCTAATCCGTGGAAAAATTGTTCTCCATGAAACTGGTCCCTCCTGCCAAAAGGGTTGGGGACTACCGCCTAGAGTATGATAATTTCCAAGTCAATACACAATCAGGAAGCTTGTTAACTTAAGTGATGGTGTCAGATTTGATACATATCTTGCCCATTTAAGCATTTAATGATAATTATTTCTTTAAGAAAAAGTATTTAGTGGGGAAAAAGAAGTGAAAAGTACAGTTTGATTAACTTATGATACATTTCTGATTGCATCCTTTTAACCAAAAGAGAACCATCATCAAAACAATGTATTCCTCAGAAGGCTTGAGGCATTTAACTTCTCTCAATCAAATTAGCTCAGTTTACTGCCAGTCAATAAAGTCTGGTTTGGAATGAGGATGGAAATTAAATATCTAAGAATGCAATGTACATAACAGTTAAAGAAATGCAATTACAACTAATAAGGAGATACTATTTTCGACTTATGAAATTAACAAGGATTTGTGGAAACGAGACTACTGACTTCTGGGAAAAATACAGTGAGACAGTCACATTTGTATACTACTGGAAAGACTTTATAATGTTTGTCAGGATTCTTAAAAATATTAATGCCTTTTGATCTGTTAATTCTTGGTCTAGAATATTATTCCGAGATAGTAATCAGATGAAAAGAAATAGTTTATACAGTCTAAATACCCTACGTCATGCCATTGCATGGTTAATTTATGTGATTTTTATATTTTGACATATTATGCACAGGTTAAGTAAAAGTTACAAATAATATTTACTACAAGGGAAAATATTTGCTGTATGTTAATTTTATTAAAAAGTGTGTATACACACAGTAGTATTTGAATTATGTATAGAAAAAGAGAGTAAGAACAAGAATAAATTGAAAACTGAAAGAAAATGCACCCAGATGTTTATCTTTCAATTGGCAGAACGTAAGTAGATTTATTTTCTACTTATTTATGTGTTACTTTTTAGAATCATAAAATATTTTATTTTCAAGGATGTCATATGGCTATTTTGTATTTCTTATGATATTACAATCATAATGGCAGTGACTTGCAGGGCATTGTCTTGTATCTTCAGCATGGAAATGACAATATTTGTTTAATATTGAATGTAGCTTAACAAAAGAAAGGCAATCATAATCAACTAGGTGATTGATGCAGCCATTTCAACTTCCTATCAGATCTTTGGCTGACATACTTTCTTAGCAAAGCTGAGGTACTTAACTAACCAAAGGGAAATGTTCACACATGTCAGAATGAAATCCAAGTGATCACTTGTTTTGCCTTGGGCATCTGCACTTTTTGTAGAAGTAGGATTCTCAGTTTGAGACCTTTTGATAAGCAGTGATAATCCAGAAGGATTGATGTAGTCATCCTGGACTAGAGATTTCTTTTCACCACTAAGACATTTGAATGTCACTTGCATCTTAATGCTTCCACATGGTTTTCTAGAGTGTTGGGGGACTGACTAGGTTAAGTCACTGTGCGCTTTTAAGTATGTGGCCAACTGATCCCAAGGCCTATCAAGGCTTTCAAGTAATTGGGGGGAATTGCCAAGAATTGACCTCTGTGGAGGTTGGGAAAGCAGAAGTTACTTTGCTAAGGGGGTTCAGGGAGAGACATACATGGAGCAAAGCTCTCTCTGACTTTTAGGTGGACAGAGTTGGACCTCTGCTCTTCCTCATGGTGTGTATGAGCTAGACAACCCTTACTTTAGAATCACTATCTATGAGAGATACTGAGTCCAGGATGTGCCAAGCAAGATTCTAGATACTCCCACAGATGAATTCACACCTTCATTTATTGATCACTTGGTCTTTTAGGACCATAACTTCACCATTAATTTCTAGCTGTGTAATATAGGATCAGTTAGATCAGATTCTTTCTCTGTAATTAATCCTAATTGCCTAGGCTTTCATGTTACCAATAAACGTCTATCCCAGTAATCCTGTCATTCATTAGGCTTCTTCATTCTATGTTGTTCTGTGAGATTTATCAAGTGATATTGCTTATTATAGATTTTCATATAAACTATATTAGGCCTATTATTCCTATCAATGGAGGATAATCTTGAATCAAAATCAGTTTTTTTTTTTCTTAGAGAGTACTCTGTCAATTTATATTAAAGGCCCTTTTTTTTTCCCCAGCTGTCCAGAGATGCCTTATTAATGACTTTAATTTACTCTTTCTTCAAATTCTAATGCATGAATATCAGGGCATAAAAATATTAAATATGCTGGTTCAGCTACCACCTTTTCAGGCATTGTTGGGGACCATCCTGCTACAACAGGAAAATGTTTGGTATGGCTTTTGAAATGTAGATCATTTTTGTAATTATTATAGGGAGTAAAAAATGTAAAATAAAGAATAATTTAAGTACAATTAGAAATTAAGTGAAAATAAGGTCAGTATGACCAAGAATATAATCTGTAAACCTCTCCATTTTCTATCTCTTTACTCCATGAAGAGTAAATAACAAATTATTATTTCTAAAGTAACACTTGGTGATGGAAGCTTTGGTTCTCAGCAGCAATTTTATTAAGGTTTTGTGTTTTCTGGTGTTCTGGGCCTTCCAATAGCCACAGATGTCTAAAGGGAGAGGATAAGGAAATTTAGATCACCTATACTTTCAGCCTAGTGGCACTCAGGGGATATTGAATGTGTGTTGAGGGCGTATGGATTTATTTAAATTTAAACAGTATTTATTATTATTTTAATTTCAGAATATTATCAGAGTACAAACGTTTTGGTTACATGAATTGCTTTTGCACAGTTTGAGTCAAAGTTATAAGTGTGCCCATCACCCAGATAATGTGCACGAATTTACCCATCTCCTCCCCACCTCCCACCTGCTTGATTTCCGTTAAGTTTAACTACCATATGTATACATGTGTGTTGATTGATTAGTTCTAGTTTAATAGTGAGTACATATGGTGTTTATTTTTCCATTCTTGCAATACTTAAAAGAATGGCCTCCAGTTCCATCCAGGTTGTTGCAAAAGGTATTATTGGTTCACCATTTTTGTTTTTGGCTGAGTAGTATTCCATGGTATACGTATACCACATTTTATTAATTTAGTAATGTACTGATGGGCACTTGGGTTGATTCCACCTCTTTGCAATTGTGGATTGTGCTGCAATAAACATTCTAGTGCAGGTGTCTTTTTGATAAAATGACTTTTTTTCTTTGTGTAAATTACCCAGTAGTGGGATTTTCCTGGATCAAATGCTAGATCTACTTTTAATTCTTTGAGATATCTTCATACTACTTTCCATACAGGGTGTATCAGTTTGGAGTCCCACCAACAGTGTATAAGTGTTCCTCTCTCACTGCATCCACACTAGCATCTGTCATTTGGGGACTTTTTGATAAAAGCCATTCGCACTGGACTTACGTGATATCTCATTGTGGTTTTGATTTGCATTTCTCTGATGATCAGAGATGAGCTTTTTTTCATATGTTTATTGGCCATTCATCTATCTTCTTTTTTTTTTTTTTTTTTTGAGACAGAGTCTCACTATGTTGCCCTGGCTAGAGTGCTGTGGTGTCAGCCTCGCTCACAGCAACCTCAAACTCCTGGGCTCAAGCAATCCTCCTGCCTCAGCCTCCCAAGTAGCTGGGACTATAGGCATGCACCACCATGCCTGGCCAATTTTTTTTCTATATATATTTTTAGGTGTCCAATTAATTTCTTTCTATTTTTGGTAGAAACGGGGTCTTGCTCTCGCTCAGGCTGGTCTCAAACTCCTGAGCTCAAACAATCCACCCGCCTCGGCCTCCCAGAGTGCTAGGATTACAGGCGTGAGCCACCGCGCCTGGCCTCATCTATCTTCTTTTGAAAAGCTTCTGTTCATGTCTCTTGCCCTCTTTTTAATGGGATTGTTTGATTTTTTTTTCTTGGTGATTTGCTTGAATTATTTGCAGATTACAGTTACTAGCCCTTTATCAGATGTATAGCATGCACATATTTTCTTCCATTCTGTAGATGTTCACTCTATTGATTGTTTCCTTGGTTGTGCAGAAGCTTTTTAATTTAATTAGGTCCCGATTATTTATTTTTGTTTTTGCTATGACTGCCTTTGGGGTCGTCTTCATAAATTCTTTGCCTAGGCTGATATCTATAACAGTTTTTCCAACATTTTCTTCTAGAATTCTTATAGTTTCATGCCTTAAATTTTAGTCTGTTATCCATCGTGAATTAATTTTTGTGAGTGGTAAGAGGTGCAGATCCTGTTTCAGTCTTCAGTTAATACATAGAGCTATTCAGTTTTCTCAGCACCATCTATTGAATAGGGATTCTTTTCCCCAGTGTATGTTTTTTTCTGTTTTGTCAAAGACCAGATGGCAATGTGAATATGGTTTTATATCTGGGTTCTCTGTTCTGATCCATTGGTCTATTTCTCTGTTCTTGTGCCAGTGTCATGGTATTTTGGTTACTATAGTCTTGCAGCATAGCTCGAAGTCTGGTAAAGTCGTGCCTCCTGATTTGTTCTATTTGCTTAAGATTGCTTTGGCTATTCAGGGTCTTTTCTGGTTCTATATGAAGCGTAGAATTATTTTTTCTAGATCTGTGAAAAATGACTTAAATATTTTAATGGGGATTGAATTGAATCTGTAAATCACTTTGGGTAGTGTAGACATTTTAACAGTGTTGATTCTGCTGATCCATGAGCATAATATGTTTTTCCATTTGTTTACATCCTTTACACATTCCTTCCTCAGTGTTTCAGAGTTCTCCCTGTAGAAGTCTTTCACTTCCTTGGTTCAGTATATTTCTGGGTATTTTATTTTCTTTGTTGCTATTGTGAAAGGTATTGGGTCTTGATTTGCTTCCCAGTTTGACTGTTGTTGGTATATAGGAATGCTTCTGATTTGTGTATATTGATTTTGTAACCCAAGACTTTGCTGAATTTATTTATCACTTCCAGAAGTCTCTTGGCAGAATGTTTGGGGTTTTCTAGATATGAGATCATATCATCAGCAAAGAGCGATAGTTTGGCCTCTCATTTCCCCATTTGGATACTCTTGTTTTCCTTCTCTGCGTGATTGCTCTGGCTAGGACTTCCAACACTGTGTTAAATAGAAGTGGTGACAGTGGGCAAACTGATCTGGTTGCAGTTCTAAGCGGGGGTGCTTCCGATTTTTCCCTGTTCACTATGATGTTGGCTGTGGGTTTGTCATATATGGCTTTTATCATATTCAGGTGTGTTCCATCTGTGTCTGTTTTTTTAAGAGTTCCTATAAAAGGGTGCTGAATTTTGTCAAATGCTTTTCTGAGTCTTTCAAGAGGATCAAATGGTCATTGTTTTTGCTTCTGTTTATGTGGTGAATCACATATATAGATTTGCATATGTTTAACTATTCTTGCATCTCTGGAAAGAGGCCCACTTTCTCATGGTGTATTTTTTATTTTTTTTATGTGCAGCTGAATTTACTTAGGATTTTATCGAGACTTTTTTATATCTATATTCATAAGCAATATTGGTCTGTAGTTTTCTTTTTTTGTTGTTTCCTTTCCTGGCTTTATAATCAGGGTGATACTGGCTTCACAGAACAAATTGGGGAGGTTTTCTTTCTTCTCAATATGATGAAATATTTTCTGCAGTGTAGGTACCAGTTCTTTTTTTGTAGATCTGGTAGAATTCAGCTGTGACACCATCTGGTCCAGGACTTTTTTGTGTTTGGAGATATTTTTATTCCTGCTTCAATTTCATTACTTGGTATTGATCTGTTCAGGAATTCTCTTTCTTCCTGATTGAGCCTAGGGAGGCTGTGTGTTTCTAAGAATTTATCCATTTCCTCAATGTTTTCAAGTTTATGTGCATAGAGATTTTTATAGTATTCAGAGATGATATTTTGTATTTCCATGGTATCAGTTTTTCATTTCTCCTTTTTCGTTTCTGACTGAGCTCATTTGGGTCCTTTCTTTTTTGTTTTTAGTTAATATAGCAAGAGGCCTGCCAATTTTATCTTTTCAAAAAACCAACTTTTTGTTTTCATTAATCTTCTGTTTAATTCATTATCAATTTTGTTTAGTTTCACTCTAACTTTAGTTATTTCTTTTCTTCTGCTGGGTTTGGGATTGGTTTGCTCTTCCTTTCCCAGCTCCTTGAGTTGATTCATTAGATTGTTGATTTGTGATCTGTCTTTTGGATATAGACATTTTAAGGCTATGAATTTTCCTCTTAAGGCTGCTTTTGCTGAATCCCACAGATTTTGATAAGTTTTTCCCCTTTGTCATTTAGTTTGAAGAATCTTGATTTCCATCTTAATTTCCTCCTTGAGCTAGTCACTGTTATATAGTAGATTGTTGAATTTGCATGACTTTGTGTAGAGTTGAGTGTTTCTGTTGGAATTGATTTTTAATTTTATACCACTGCAGTCTGAGAAGAAACATGGATTAATTTCTTTCTTTTACAATTTTTTGAGACATGTTTTGTGGCCTATGATGTCATCGGTCTTAGATAATGTTCCATGAAGTGATAAGAAGAATGTATATTCAGTAGTTTTTGGTAGAGTATTCTGTAAATGTCTGTTAGGCCTACTTGTTCTAGAGTCCTGTGTAAGTCCATTGTGTCTTTGCTTATTTTCTGCTTGGATGATCTGTCCCATTCTGTGAGTGGGATGTTGAATTCCCAGCTATTACATTGCTGCTTTATCATTTGGTTTAGGTCAAGTGAGTGGGGTGTTGAATTCCCAGCTGTTACATTGCTGCTGTATCATTTTGTTTAGGTCAAGTAGAATTTGCTTTGTGAATCTGGGAACACCTTTGTTCAGTGCATAAATATTTAGGATTGTTATGTGTTTTTGTTGAATTGTTCCCTTCACCATTATATAGTAACCATCTTTGTCTTTCTTTTGCTGATTTGAAGTATATGTTATCTGATATGAGTATGGCTACACCAGTTTTTTTTGTTGTTTGTTTCCATTTGCATGGAATATTGTTTTCCATCCCTTCATCTTGAGTCTGAATGAGTCCTCATGGGTTAGATGTGCTTTCTGGAGACAGGAGATACTTGTGTTGTTGTTTTTTTTTTTTTTTTTTTTTATCCTTTCAGCCAGCCTATGTCTCTTGGGTGGGATGTTAAAGCCATTCACATTTATTGAAAGAATTCTTAACTGGGGTGGATTTCTGTTCATCCTGTTGAATAGAACTTTATTGTTTTATTTTACCTCTTGAGCCATTGTGGTATCTGGGCTTTGACCTTTAGCTTTTGGGTGATTTAACACTGGTGGATGTCTGTTGTGCTGATCCCTGTATAATACAGTTCTTAGTACTTCCTGCAGGGCAGGTTGACAAATTCCCTTACTGCTTGTCTGAGAAAGTCTTATTTCTCTCTCATATAAGAAACTTAGTTTTTCAGGATACAAAATTCTTGGCTGGCCATTATTCTATTTGAGAAGACTGAGAATGGGGCCCTAGTCTCTTCTGACTTGCAAGGTCTCAGTTGAGAAACCTGCAGTTAGTCTGATGGGTTTACCTTTGTGTGTTACCTGATGCGTTCACTTTATGGCTTGTAGGAGTACCTGTTTCATGTTTACTTTGGCCACTCTGTTTGAGTATGTGTCATGATGATTGCGTCTTCACAGTGAATCTCCTAGGAGTCCTTTGAACTTCTTATACCTTGTTATCTAGATTTCTAGCAAGGTCAGGAAAATTTCCTCAGTTATTCCCTCAAATAGATTTTTCTAGCCCTTGGGTATTTTCTTCTTTGCCCCAGGCATGTCTGTGATTGTTATGTTAGTCCTCTTTACATAATCCCATATTTCTTGTAGGCTTTGTACGTTCCTCTTATTTCTCTGTTCTTTCTCTTTGACTGACATGTTTAACTCAAAGGTATTGTCTTCAAGCCACCCTCTGAGAGTCTTTCTTCTACCTGATCTAGCCTATTGTTAAGTTTTTTCATTGTGTTTTATATTTCCTTGAATGAATTTTTAATTTTCAGAAGTTCTGATTTTTTTTAGTAATTTGTTTTCTTTAGTAAAGTTTTCATTCATTTCTTGCATTGTTGTATGGTTTCTTTGTGTTGTGTTTCTATTTTCTGTTGTATTTCATTGAGCTTCCTTACAATCCATATTCAGAATTCTTTATCTGTCATTTCAGTCTTTTTGTTCTGGTTGGTATCCATTGTAAGGAGTTATTGTTTTCTTTGAGGGTGTTCTTTCTCTCTGATTTTTCATGTATGTGGAGTTCTTTCGCTGATTCCTTCTCATCTGGCCTCTGGTTGAAACCTAGGGGTTCTAAGCCTGGCTTATGGGCCTGTCTCTGAGTCCCCAAAGATTGAGCCCTGAGAGTGCCAGGGAGAGGCGTGCTGGTCCTGAGTTGCCTATGGGGTGGGGTGTTCAAGCAAGTTTTATGAATCTCTCAGGTTACTTCTGACTTGGTGTTCTTCCCTCTATCCGACACTGTATAGTGAGTTAGGTCCCCTAGCATAATGTCCGAGATGGTGGTTGGTACTTGTGAATATGAATCAGCTGTTCCCTGTTTGCTTGAGTTGGAAACAGCTGTGCTTGGTTATGGAGTTGTTCCCCCGTCATTGATTGAAGTTTGTGTGGAGGAGTTAGTTGCTATCATGGTCTTCTGTGCCTGTGGTAAGCTCTGGTTCCCCCGCTGGGGCCCATAAATGCCCTAAGCTTTAGGGGGGACTCTGTAGCTCCCAGGGGGTTGCTTGATCTCTGTTCTCCCTGAGGTGGGGGGAAGAGCAAGACAAATCGTGGATGGATAGAGAGAGCCTTAAAGGCTTCGCATGCCTTGGCAGGGCTCAGAGGTTGCTTATTTTTCCACTAGGGGGAGCCACTGGTATGAAGCAGAGGGCAATCTCTCCAAGCCAGGAAGGCTGTTCCTGAAGGAGGGGCCTAATCGCTTGAGTGCTAAGGCCCCAGGCCAGGCTCTTTCTGCCCTTGTTCACTAGGGCAGTTTCTCTGTGGGGCAGGCTGAATGCCCTCCCTGTTCACTTCTTGGAACTCACAGCACTCTCCCATCAGATCAGTCCACGTGAGTTCCCTCACTGCCTGAGACCGTGTGTCTTACCCACTATTGTGCATCTCTGTGGGATACTGGGTAGGGTGATCCCCAGTTGTGCACACCTGTTCCACCACAAGACCCCAAGGGGAGAGAGGTAGGCCTCTCTGTCCAGAGGGGCCTCTGCCAGGGAAGAAACAGATGCTTACAGGTTTCTTGGCTCAAGCCGCAATTCCTATTATAATGTGTGGGAGGAGGGGCTGCTGCTCCCTTTCAGCCTGTGCACTGGAGGCATTCAGTTGTTATGGGATCTGGGTGCTAGGCTAATTCACTCTGAGTGCTGCACCCTTATCCAATATGGTGATTCTCCAGCAAGGGTGGGGGATGGACACACTCGCAGATCCCTCTTCCTCCACACTCTTCCACACTCTCTCCTTGGATATGTCTGTGAGGGCTTCTTCTCTACCCTAGTCTGGGAATAAGACTTCTCCTCTGCATCTCCCTGCACTGCTCTTGTGTCCGGACTTCACTGGGTCCAGCCTGGCTGTCTAAGCCACCGGTGTGTGATCCCACAAAACACCAGCCAGCAGGAAGCTCACAAATTGTGGCCACCCTGCTCTCAGTGGCTGGCTCGGCCAGGAACGTGCACCCTGTAGAAAAGCAGCCGTTCATGTTCTTCTCGGTTCATAGTAGTCTCGCGGTTGCAATGGGGGTGATGGGGGCTCGATTACCAGTCAGCCTGAGCTAAAATTACTTTCTTAAATGCTGTGATTGGAGGAGGTGCAGAGGAGGATGCATACAGGTATAAGAAAGCCAGAACTCTGATCTCTTGTGGCACTCTTCCTAAGAGTGTCCCTTTTGAATATCCAAAGTTCTGAGGTTTGCTGATTTACCCCACTCTTCCTGTTTAACTGCCATGCCTGGGTTCGTGGAGGGTGGAAGTGCCTCCAATATGTTTTGTGTCCCACTGTTTACCAAAAGTACCTAGGCGGGGAAGGGGAAGGCCCCTTTACCCTTTCAGTGGGCTCCAAGCATCTCTGGGTTTGTTCCATGCCGCTGTCATTTCCTCTCTATTTTCTTCTTTCTCAGCTTTGCAGTTTTTCTTGGTTGGTTCCCAAGACATCTCTGTTGCTTCTCCCTGTGATCAACAATTGTTCTCTCCTCCCCTCAGTCCAGTATTCTGCTTTCCAGCTGGAATGATTTGACAAGCAATGTCTCTAGTTGGCTATCTTGGCTTATCTCCAGAACAGGGAGTATTTAAATGGGACAGAAAGTCACCACATACAGTAGAAATCCTTAAGACTTGAGAATGTGAACTCTTTCAAAAAATTTTTTTGGAAGTGTAGATTACTTTAAATTAAATGCTTCCCTGATACAGATAGAAGGACTCTTAAGTCCTTTCTAGGTTTCTTCTGGATGCAATGGTCTATAATAAATGCACTGTTTTGGTTAAATGATGAATTAACTTGAGCTTTCTTTCATCTGCTCAGAAACCACTGTGAGGAATGTAATTCCATTTGGGAATTCTGCCCAGAAGCTCTCACAGGGTCTTCATACAAATGAGTGCCTCACTTCACAGCTCTTCTGTTTCTCTGTAGGGCTGGAGGGAAGGAGAGAGAATTATGTGCAGTCTGGTCAACCAAGAGGAAGGAGATGCTGGTACCTGGTCTGGGGTCCTAGGCGACAACACACCCTCATGCCTTCACTTTGAATGCACCTTTGTGACTCTCCTTCATTTCTGGGGAACAGTGATGATGGTTCTTGATTATATACAATGTTAACTATTCTCTATGATGTGAGGAACTCCTGCCCTTTCCCTCTCCCTCTCCCACCACCAGAGATGTCACAGAGAAAGTGCTTATCATCAACACAGTGGTGGGGGAAAAAAGCATACTCATTTTAGCAGGTGACTTGGTGGTGGTTGGTTTTTAGCAAACTTTTTTTTCATATTGGCTTGTTGCTATAGGGTCTGATGCTGGCAGATTACAACTCTGTAGCTAGTCATTTTCGATTTATTTGAACCTATTTCTCCAGTCTACTGAGCTTTCACTGGCCAGCATCAATTCAGACACATTGCAATTCCTCAGAATCTCTATCCCCATCAGATGGTTCGATCTATGAGAAATTTAGCTAGAGGCATTTAGACAAAAAAGAAATATTATGGCTAGGGAAGCATTTAAGTTAGAAGAGGCAGCCAGGGCTGTTTTATTACTTAGGCCTGTGTCACCTGTGATGACCCATGAGAGTAGAGAATATTGATCGCTTGTCACTCAAGGCATTCAGCAGATTGTATTGACAAAGCTTGGCAGGTCTCTAATAGCAGGGTTACTGGCCTTGGCTGTGGCCCAAGGGAAAACTCTGCAGGCTCTATTACTTGGCGGCCTTTAACTCTTATAGAAATGGGAGAAAACACTGACAAAAGTGAGGACATGATTTTATGGTTACAAATGATTTTTCCTGCTTCCTTTCTTCTCTCCCTTTTTAATTTCTTTTTTCTTCTCTTCCTTTCTCTCTTACCTTCCCTTCCTGATCCCTGCCAGTCCCTCCTTTCTTATTATAGACAATCATGGTAGTATTGTTTTTCTAGAATAAAAATCAGAGTGCAGAATAGAGAAAGCTTAGCAGGCCTATCATGAGGTCTGAGTTACTCTGTTCTTTTAGGACAGCTTGTACTGGACCACGTAGTTAAAGCTGGTAGAATGCATGTGTGTGTATATACAGTACTTGAACTTCCTTGATGTTTAGTTCATTCACAGCTGTTGTCCTCTACTAGAATAAGAACTGCTACTTCATGACAGATGTGTTTCTCCCCATCTCCATTCCCTAGTACCAAGCCTCAGTTCAAGCCTTGATCTTACATAATCCCAAAGTCCAGATGAAAGTAATGAGCTGACATCAGAGAGATAATCACACTGATTCAAAACAGTAATGATTTTAAAGAATGGTAAAGACGATTCTGTCTTTCCCAGACACTACCTGATTATCCAAGGATTCAAATCATCACTATTAATGCCATTCTTATTCCTAAGATAGGTTGACCTTCACTGAGACACTGTTTTGTAATGAGTGTTTCTGCATTGCCACCCTTTGCTTTTTGAAGCATTCTTTGGATTTTCTGTGTACCTTTCCTCAAAAAAATCATGTTAGTTATCTCCTTTGTCTCTCTGAGGGTGAGAAAGACAAATATAATTACCCCCATTTCAAAGAAAAGTAAATTGATGTATAAATGTTCTAATCACAGGTGATTTCAGTGTTATAGTTTTAATTTAATATTCTCATTAAAATTTCTAGTCTTCTGGAAAACCAGGTATGAACAGATAAAGATCATGCTTGCTTTCTCTTTCTTTCCTTTTCTTTTGGCTGGCCAGTATTATTCCCTGTTTAATTACATGCATAATCCTTGGTAGAAAAGAGGTTTCTGATCTTTGCATAGGTGGTTCTTCTCTAAATATCTGCATTTGTGTCTAGAATTGACTACCTGGCTCTTATTTTCTAGATTCTCAAGAAGAATAGGCCAAGACATGAATATTGGGCATTTCATTGACTTTGCATTGATTTTCCAACATTTTGCCACAGATGAGTTATGTGTTATTGGCAGGGTCATCTCAGGTAATCTCTCTGAGCTTCAGTTTCTTCATTTTTCAAATGGAAACTAATATTTCCTGTCAAAAATAAATGAATTAATATGGTACATGAATTATATATCAGTAAAATATATGAATTGTGTTACGATTTTAGAATAGGGACTCCCTCCTTTCCTTCCTTCCTCCTTGTGCAAATAAAGGTCCACAAAGACAGAATGAGAACTGTCATCTAGACCCATATTTGAAGAATAGATGGCACTATTGGAGACAGAAATGTGGAAGTGCTGCAAGTGGCTGTGGACCTATTAATATTCTATAGCACTTTGGGCCACTTTGAATTAAAATATTTACCTGCGAAAGGTTTTATAATTCATATGACCTGAAATAATTTATACCTAATTAGATTTTGTCAACTGAATAATTCCATCTCATGTTGTTTCCACAGAATAATTTAAGCAACTGCATTTTATTCTCAAAATAGCTGTAAATGTCAAATTAATTTTGTTGACATGATCAACATGTAGAAGAGCTACTTGGCAGAATTGTTTGTCAACTGAATATATTATGGATCCCTACAAAATGTGTAGATTGATTATGGTTTCGTTGACTTTTGCAGTCTATTGCTTTACTGGAAAGAAGTCACTGGTAATGGTTACAAAACTATTATGGCATTTCTGCCCATCTGGTTGAAAACTCTTTGATATCTGGAAGTTTCCCCTTCCATTTTCATTATATATACAGTGTCTCTCCCTTTGGGAGCTATCTTTTTATCTATGTGAGACTGGATCCCATGTAACTGCTTTGTTGTTTGTTATGTTCCTCATTAATATCATGAGGTTCTTAGTTGACACTGGCCATATATAAATTATTCCTAAGTTTCACCCTATTTATTTTAGACTATTCCTTTCACTTGGAGAGCCTCTCTGTCCCCCTCCTTTGAAACCCTGTGCAAGACTAGTATCCTTGCAGTTTATTTCTCACTCACTCAAGTTATCCCATTTGCTCTAAAATTCCTTCTCTTCTCTGTCACCCCCTGTTTTGTCCAGCATTCCAGCTACTAATGTTGAAGTCCTGTCATCTGCATGTTTAGCTTAACTCTGTCTCATCATGGCACATACAGAAAATGATACTATAATAGTATCGCTATTATATTAGTATCACACTGAAATAAACAGGCAAGACTTCTTGTTGCTGGAGGCAGCTGGCTCAGAGCCCTTGACCTGCCTTAAATAGGAGGGGATAATATGTTGGCATGCACACTGTCCTGGATGTATTGGCTTAACCAAATCTCCAAATTATTATTATTTTTATAAACAGAGCCTTGTTCTGTCACCTGAAATGCAAACAATCATAGCTCACTGTAACCTCAAATTCCTAGGGTCAAGAAATCCTCCTGCCTTGGCCTCCCAAAGTGCTGGGATTATAGAGGTGAGCCACCACACTCCGCCAATCTCCAAATTACATCCAGTCTTGGCAGGTATTAGAAATTCACTCATTTGGTGTTATCTGGAATAAATCTCCTGTTTTGAGCTTAGCATTTCATATAGTGTAAAGATATCTCTGAGCCTTCCTCCAAATTATTTCCACTATGTCTAGTCATTAGTGTCTAGATAGTTCAGACTTATACCTTTGATGTCTTGGGGTGATGACCCCTTACCTTTGCCAATCTTTCTCCAAAGGGAATAAACCTGCATTTTGCCTTCAGCTTCTACTTAGGAGCTGGCTTCATCCAAAACAATTCCCCTCTTGCTGGACATCAAAGAACTACTTTTCCATTGTTAACAAGTACCAACACATCTCAGAAACTACCATTGACTACTTGTGCCCCTAAAAAATACTGAATTCTTAAAAGAGTGAACCAGTATCACCCTTGATTTAGACTTTGCATTTTAGACTACTTGGAAAGAATATTCCAGTGCAGAGTTAGCCTCTATACCCTGATTACGTCTCCTTTTAGTTTTCTCTGATTTCTTTGCTGACTTGCCATTCATTGATGCCTTGCAGTGAAAGGTACTCAATATTGGGTGTGCTCTATGAATATGTGAACTACATGTATTCTGTGAAAATATGAACTGCAGATACAAATATGATAATATATGCCATAGAATTCATTGCTAAAAGGCAATATATATTCAGTATCCTCAATATACAAGTTCAAAAAAGGTCTGAATACTTTTGATATTCATAAGGAAGAAGAAAGTGAATTTTAGAAACTATAGACTGATTAGTTTGATGTCAACTCAGAAAAGATTCTGGAAGATGTTACTAATGAATGCTTTCTGAGGGCTTACTAAAAGAAGTAGTCATCACTGGGAACCAGTGTCGGTTCACTTAAAATGTTATGCCATACTGTGTATTCTTTCCTTCACAAAAGGAATTTACAATCTTCTCCTATGTATAGCCAAATAATAAATATTTTAGGCTCTTTGGACCATACAGCCTCTGTTACAGTTACTCAACTCTGCCATTGTAGCGTGAAGGCAGCCATGGGCAGTACATAAATGGACGGATATGTCTGTGTTCCAATAAAATTTTATTTATAAACACAAGTAGTAAGCTGATTTGGTTCATGGACCACTGTTTGCGAACCACTGCTTTAGAAGAATATCTAAGATAATGTGTACCTAAAACCTGCAATTAATTTTATAAAGCCTTGCACAAAATCTGTGTGGAAGACACAGAAAAGTCTGAGGTTAATAATAACATACAGTAAGTCCTCACTTAACATTGTCAATAGGTTCTTGCAAATTGCAACTTTAAGCAAAATAACACAATGAAATTGATTTTTTTCTCATCAACATTATAACAAAAAGGTGTTGAATGAAATGATGTTATTCCAGGACTTGCTGTATGACACTACACTTAAAGTCACAGTTTCCAAGTACTTAGTGATGATGTTAAGTGAGGACTTACTGTAGTTAAACAGAATTATAACAAGTTGATTAATTAGGTGAACATGAGTAATGGTCTGTGATTGCCCACCACAGGTTGTGATCTTGATTCATTTTTGTCAACATTATTATTTATAACTTGACTAAAGTTGGGATTGACTTGTGAAACAAATATGTGGGTAGCCTGATGCAGAGAGAGAGATCACTTTACACTTTCGGTGATAGGAATAAGATCCCAAAAGGTCTTAGGTTGGAACAGTAGCTCAAATCTAGCAGGCTAAAATATTGAAAAGAGATAGATGTGAAATCCTGTGTTTGAAGCCTAAAATTTATTTTGACAGTACAAATATGGATCATGAAAACATGGTCGAATAGCAGCCTGTTTGAACAAAGCTAAGGGAGTATTCCAATTAGAGTGCATGCAGAGAAGGTTATCCAGATGGTTGAAGGGATTCAGAATCATGTCCTATTAGAAATGGTTGACAGAACTGTAGATATTTAGCCTGGAGGGATATATGATAACTGTCTTCAATTATTTAAAGAGCTGTCATGTAGAAGAGGAATTGGACTTATTCTAGGGGGTCCCAGAGGACACAGGGAAGAGCAGCGGGTAGAAGATATAGGTAGATCCAATATTCACTCTAACAATTTGAGCTGTCCAAAAGAGGGACAGGCTTTATTTGGAGGGCTTAAGTCACTGGGAATGTCATAGACACCTGTTGCTGACCTTACAGGAATGTTGTGAGAGAATGTTAAACTTTGACTCATGATTGGATGAGATGATTGTTATGGGCACTTCCAATTCTGAGAGATTGTAAGACGTAGGCCCAGGGAGAATGTGCTGTGTCCTCTCTCCTAGCAGTTGGCAAAACTCAAACCCATATGTTTTGAGTCCCCTGCCCTGTTTATATGGTTGAAATGCTGAATGCACACAATACTCCATATGTATATCTGTGCCTGTCATGTTTATGTGATTGGTCGAAGACCCTGGCACATTCACCTTCGTAATCTCACAAAGCCTAACAAATGTTTTGTATATATTAGGAACAAAGTAAGTGTTTATTGAGGTAAAGTGTGTTGAATAACAACTGAAACACATCCAAATGTCTTTCCTTTACCGATCTTGGTTTCAAAATGAAAGACCTTGGAAGGTGATCAGAAATCATACCTGTGAATTCCTAGTAGATTGGTGATGTATACGCAACAGCTCTGTGCCCCTGCTTTTCTCTGTGGCACACACACAAATGCCAAAACTTCACCAACAGTGGGAAGAATCAGGCTGCTCTGTCTGACCAGGATTGTTTTTCCTCTCCTGGTTGATTATGCATTGTCCCTTTTCTACTTTCCTGCTTGTTTTGCAGACATCCCTGCTAAATTAAACTCCAGACCCGTGGATGTCTGGAATATATTTTCCAGTCTTCTGAATACTAGAACCCTAAAGTAATCATCTGTTGTCCTCATAATTCTGGAAGATTGAATGCTGAGATTGGCATCTATACTATGTTTTTTTTTTTTCCCGGTCCAATGACCAAGATAGCTACTAAGTGACTAATGGACATATACACATATAGACAACATGGATATGCTAGACAAAGGGAAGATTTACATCCTGGGCAGGACAGAGCGAGATGGCACGATATTCCATTATGCTACTCAGAACAATGTTCAATTTAAAACTTATGAATTGTTTATTTCTGGAATTTTTCATTTACTATTCTTGGACTGTGGTTGACCAAGGGTAACTAAAATCATAGATAAATGGGGACAACTGTACTCCTGATTTAACCTAATGAAATTTCATTATTCCTCAAGGCAGTATTTTTTCCTCTTTTGTGCCTACCATGCTCCACCTGCCACGTGTTTTCATTTTCTGTGCCATTTTCTGGCTATGTGAATGATATGTTTTAGTAAGGTGGAAGAATAATCAATATATAGTAATTGAATCTATTCCACTATCAAATCCCATCCCCCCACTTGAGGAAGAAAGGAAAAAAAGAAGAAAGAGAGGGAAAAAGTGGAGGAGAGAAAGAAGAAAGGAAGTGGTAGAGAAAGGAGAGAATGAGAGAAGCATCTTGTTATGTACTGAGAAGACTTTGGTATTGAAGGATTTTGACTTTGTTAGTGCTATATAACTTGTATGTCCCTTTGTGTAAATTCTGGTCTGTTTTCATTGCATTTTGTGGGTAGGAGTTAAGAGAGCTTTCAGATATACCTGTATTAGAAAATAAAATAACTGTTAACATCAGGACTATTCTTTGCTTTTTTCTCCCTTCAATCTCTTGGCTCAATTGGTAGAAAACATGGAGTACTGGTGCCAGCGTTAGCTTTACCTAAAGGAAAGTTCTGTTTGCCAGTCCTGCAAATTCATAACCATCAAGGAGGACGGACTGGTTGTGAATGACCTTGTGGGCTGCATAGCTCTATATACACCTTATACACAATAGGAAGAACCCAGATACCATTTATGAATGATAGTGAGGCAAGTACCTCACTTTTGTAACAAAAGGATTACACTTTGGTGTGCTGGAACTGGCTTGTTAATAGCTTATAAGAACCAATTGTTAAATTTATAGGAATTGTGTGAGCTAGTTGTTAAACACAGCCTTTATTAAAAATTAAGTTACCTAAACTTATCTATGCTTTTAATATAATTTACTTAATTGTAATCAATCTTCAGAACTCATCACTTCTTCATTAGTTACTACCTTTTACTATTATCTGTGACCTGGAGGTTAATTTATATCTCTTATGTGGTAGAAATACTACGTAATGTTATACCGTTGAGCCTCTCTGTCTAACTCTGCATTCAGTAACATCACTTTAGTAGCTTGAAATCAACTGTGGTGGGAGTATTTACACCACAGAAATTGGTAGAAAATATGGCTTAGTCTGTTTTGTGCTGCTGTAACAGAATACCACAAACTGGGTGATTTTTGAACAATAGAAGTTTATTTGGCTCACGCTTCTGGAGATTGGAAAGTCCAGGATCAAGGAACTGCATCTGGTGAATGCCTTCTTGCTGTGTCACAACATGGCAGAAGACATCACACGGCTAGAGAGTGTGCTCAAGAGAGTGTGAATGTGCAACCTCAAACCCTTTATGCTTGCATTAGTCCATTCATGAAGGTGTAGCCCTCATGTCCTAAACAATTGCCATTAGACCCCACTTCCCAAAACTTGCACTGGGGATTAAGTTTCCAACACATGCTTTGTGGGGGATACATTTAATCCATAGCACAGTAGGAATCCAAATTTGATCTTTTGTTTTGTTGGTTGTCTAGGCTTTAAAAAAGTGATAGAGAAAATGTTATTAATACAGATTAAATTTAAAAGCACATTTATCTGTATCCATTACATTGTGGATAGTAAATAGATATAAATAGATAATAGATAAAAAAATAGAAATATCTCCTTGTATTTTAAACTATTTCCAGCTCAAAGAAGTTATTTATGTCTTCGACGAATGAAGTTATTCCTGTCATTTGTGTCGTAGTTGTTCCACTTTCATTTTCCTGGTTCAGAAATATCAACCAAGTTTTACATTAGAATTTTATTAATACTCATTCTTCAAATGCACCAGAGGTTGCCTGTGGATATAAGAGTTTCATGTATTTCAGCAGAAGCCTTTTGTGAGCATCAATTGCCTATTTGTTTGGAATTTCCAATAAAGTGTATTGCGTGCTTTGTTATTGTTTATAAATTATTTGCTACACATAATTTGTATCGGTAAAATTCATAATAAATATATGTACATATATACATGCATACATCTTTTCCCAGGGACTTGGTTGTTAGGTACTATCAAAATACCACTGGTTAAAATCCAAATGGGAATCAAGCTCTATGCCTTAGGTTAGTGATAATCTTGTGTGAATAGTGAGGTTTTTACCTTCAACATAGCAAGAGGGTCAAATAATATAGGAGACTTTCCTGATTACAGAATATGAAGACAGGATTTTAAATGCCACCAGCCATAGACCACTTGAAGTCAACAAAGTGTTTTGAGATTTTGAATCATGGCCACTGTGTTTAGAAGAACATTAGAGGGTGTTGAGAAGAGGTGTTAAATATCATTCATTAGAACCTCAACAAGGCTTTGGAATCCAACACATTGAAAGATAATTGAATAAGCAGGAGCTTTAGAGACAAAGCAGGCAATTTAGTTATCCAAAGCATTTATGTCAAGGAGCAAATGTTTGAGGATTTATCTATTTGTGGTTTTCTCTCAGAGTCTAATCCATGTGGAGTACAGAGTGGTCGTAGGGTGGAGGCTAGCCTCTGTTTTGCATTGCTCTGAGAAGTAATGCAATAATGGGAGAAATTTGGTGCCCTAGAAACATTATTATTAATATTATACATGAAAAATCTTGAAATATGATGAAAGTGATTTTTTAAAAATCAGATTAGAAATTCGAAGCAGAATGGTCTTTTGTCACTTTTTACTTAACCAGCTAAGACAGCTCAAGGAAAAATACAGTTTTGTGAGAGATTTTTGGTTTTAAAAAAAGAAGTATTTTTGTTCATTCTTTAGATTCAGTGTTAAGGAATATTTTATTTAACCTAGTGTTTAACTAGAAACAAAATGTGCTTGCTGAAGTTTGTAGATAGAATTGTTAGGTGATCTAATAACTTTGGAAGTCAGTTTTAGTAATGGAAATCAGAATTTTGTTAACGGAATGGGAAATGTGAAGAATGAAAATCCAGTTGATGCAAGTTAATGTTAACATTCAGGAAAGAAAAAAAAAGTTTGTAAGTTTTGTGAAATTTTTGTTTGTGTGTTTAAAAATTTCAGCTCATTTGCTTTTGTGTCATGTGATTACTTTGTGTGTCTGTGTGTGAAAGGGAGAACTATTACCGACATTATAGTTCCTTATGTCCAAGATCCACTCCAAGAATAATTTTATGAATTCTAAGAATGACTAAGAATGTAAATATGGAAATAAAATGGCTTTCCAATCCTGTGTTGTCTACATGCCTAAAATGTTGATTTGCTAATACCTGGTACTTCCAAATTAAATTTTATGGTATATGGATGATTTATTGTAATCTCCTACAAGGAAATTCATTTCAAAAACTTTTTCAAAATCATCCTAAGAGTTCAGGAGAGGGGAGCATTTCTAATTCAAAACAGGAGTCAGGCTAAGATCACATGTCTCCCGAGAGGAAAGAGGGAGGTTTTACTTGTTGCCTATGTTTTTAAAATATTTATAGATACAGCTGGACTGTTAGTACTTTACTTCTGGTTTTAATGATGGCATTCCCAAAGGACTAAAATTGTTCCAAACAGTCTGAACTGCGTCTGAAGTTCAAGAACAGTATATGGTTAGTCTAAAGACTTTAATCCTAGTTGGAAACTTTGAATGGGAAAGCTGGCCTTTTTAGTCTTTTGTTTCTTGAACTTTCTGTTAACAAAATGCCTCCTTACCTCCTATTTAGCCTTTAACCAACTGCAGACTGACTTTGGTCTTTTCTACTAAAGCATTTTTTTAATATAAAGTCATCAGTAAATTCCTAAGTCATAAAATAGAGCGATTGTATTTATGTCCCATCCATCCAGTCACCAGTCATTTTATTCAGTGCCTACTGTGTGACTTGATGCTAGGGATATATTAGTAAACAAGACAGACATACTCCTGTACATTGTGAAGTTTTCAGCTTTCTGACACTGTTGACCTTCCTTCCTCAAATTTCCTGAATTCACTAATCACTGGTTACAGTGTTAGCTTTTAAATTTAAGTCTGTGAAATTTAAGTTAGTGAAGTCACTATTAGTTCTTTTAATGCTGACTTCCCCCCATGATTTTACTTCTGGGCCTCTCTGCTCCATAATTGATTTTCTTGATACTTTTTGGGTGATTTCATATGGTCAAGGCTTTCAGATTATTGTCTGCCTCTACAACAGTGTTAAGAAGTCCTGACGGAAGCCGAAAGTCTTGTCTCACAACTTCCTTCCTCAGTGGGTACCTCCTTCAGTTAGGAAACCATCAGTAGCAGCTTCCCTCATCATGGTGGAGGAGGCACTGAAGTGTGTATCTTCCAAGGAGAAAACAGCTAGGATAAGCTGCCTGTATCTACTTTAGCCAGAAAATTAAATTTTCAAATTTGTGTCTTTAAAAATTGCACCTGTGTGCCCAGGAGTTTGAGACCAGCCTAAGAAACATAGTGAGACCCCATCTCTAAAGATAAAAAAACAATAACAAATAAAAGTACAATGTGCATTCTTTTTTCTTGGGTAAATACCTAGGAGTGGACTGGCTAGATTATGTACTCGCCTTATGTGAAACATTTTAAGAAACTGCCGAACAATAATCAAATGTGGTTGTACCATTGTATATGCTCCCCCAGCAGTGTGTGAGAGCTCCATTGTTTCCCTATCCTCTTAATACTTGTTATGGTTGGTCTTTTTCATTTTAGCAATTCTAATAGGTGTGTAATGGTATCTCATTGTGGTTTTGAGTTGCATTTCACTAATGAATAATGATTTTGAACATCTTTTCACGTATTTATCATCTATATATCATCTTTGGTGAGCTGTATCTGTTTAGAACTTCTACCCATTTTTAAAAATTGCATTCTTTATTTTCTTACCGAGTATCAAGAGTTCTTTTTTCTGAATAGAAGGACTTTAATATGCAAATATTTTCTCTCAGTTTGTGGCTTGTCTTTTGTTTTTCTTAGCCGTATCTTTCAAGAGCAAAAGGTTGAAATTTTGATGAATACGATCTGTCAATTTATTTTTATGGATCATCCTTTTGGTGTTATATCTAAGATATAGTGTATAATCCAAGGCTACAAGATTCTCCCTGTGCTTTTTTCTGGAAGAGTTACAGTTTTAGCTTTTAAATTTAAGTCTGTGATCCATTTTGATTCAATTTTTATATATGAAGTGAGATACCTATTTAATTCATTTATTTTTGCATGTCTCTATACAATTTTTCCAGCACCATTTGTTAAAAAAAGACTGCCCTCCCCCCCCCGCCTCCACCTTCAAATTACCTTTTCATATTTGCCAAAAGTTAGTTGTCAATTTATTGTGGGCCCAATTCTGGAGCCTCAAGTCTGTTTTACTAACAATTTGTCTGTCTTGGAGTCACCAAACCAAGGCCCCATTGATCTATCTATACAACAAGTAAAGCTCACAGCCTGTTTTTATATTGCCTGTGAGTTAAGGGTGGTTTTTATATTTCTAAAGGAATGTAAAACCAAAAAGAGAATAAAAAGAATGAAACGTGACAAAGAACTTGTATATCCTGAAAAGCTTAAAATATTTACTATCTAGACCATCTCAGAAAAAAAAAAATTTCTTGATCTATCTTGACACCAATACCACATGTCTTGATTACTATCGCTTTATAATATATTGAAATCAGGTAATGTTAGTCTTCCAACTTTGTTCTTCTTCTCAAAGTTATTTTGGTTATTCTTGGTCCTTTGGATTTCAATATGAATTTTAGAATCACTTTGTAAATTTCTTCCAAAACAAAAAAACCTATGATTTTTATTTAGATTGTATTGAGTCTGTATATCAATTTTGGAAAAATTGATATCTTAAGAATTTTGAGTCTTTTAACTAATGTACACATTGTGCTTTTTTATTTCTTTAGGTTTTCTTTAATTTCTCTCAGAAATGTTTTGTAGTTTTCAGTGTACAACTCTTTCACATCCTTTGTCAGACTTATCCCTGTGCATTTTCGATGATATTGTAAATGACATTGTTTTATAAATTTGAATTTCTAATTGTTCCTTGCTAGTATATAAATATATAACTAATTATTTATATTTATCATGTATCTTGTAATGTTGGAAAACTCACTTATTAGTGTTAGTGGCTCTTTTGTGAATTCATTTATTTGTGTACATAGTTAATAATGTCAGTGATGTATAAATACAGTTTTACTTGTTTCATAATATTTTATTTCTTGGATTATTGCACTGGCTAGAATCTCCAGTACAATGTTGAATAGAAGTGGTGAGAGTGGATATTCTTTTTTTTTTTTTTTTAAACTGATCTTAGGGGAAAGCATTTGGTTATCTACCATTATTTATGATGTTAGCTGGAGGTTTTCTGTAGATGCCCTTTATCAGATTGAAGCAGTTCCTTTCTATTTCTTACTTGCTGTGAGTTTTTATCAGCAATGGATGTTGGATTTTTGTTAAATGCTATTTCTGAATCTGTTGAAATGATTATATGATTTTTTTTTCTTTTTAATTTGTTAATATGGTGAACTTCAGTGATTGATTTTCAAATGTTAAACTAACCCTTTATTCTTGGGATAAGCACTACTCCATCTGATGTATTATTTCTTTTTTTTTTCTTTTTTTTCAGCATATTATTGGGGTACAGATGTTTAGGGTTATGTATGTTGCCCTTGCCCCCCCTACCCCCCAAGTCCGAGCTTCAAGTGTGTCCATCCCCTGCATGGTGCACATCACACTCTTTGTGTATGCATGTACCCGTCCCCTCCTTCCCTCTTCCTTCTCCCCACTGCCCAACATCCAATAATGTTATTCTTATATGTGCACTTATGTGTTGATCAGTTAATACCAATTTGATGGTGAGGACATGTGGTCCTTGTCTTTCCATTCTTGGGATACCTCACTTAGTAGAATGCGTTTCAGCTCTATCCAGGAGTATACAAGAGGTACTGTATCACCGTTGTTTCTTAAAGCTGAATAGTACTCCATGGTATACATATACCACATTTTATTAATCCACTCATGTATTGATGGACAGTTGGGTTATTTCCACAGCTTTGCAGTTGTGAATTGTGCTGCTATAAACATTCGGATGCAGGTGTCTTTCTTATAGAGTATCATTTGCTCTTTTGGATAGATGCCCAGTAATGGGATTGCTGGATCGAATGGTACTTCTACTTGTATATCTTTAAGATATCTCCATACTGCTTTCCACAGAGGTTGCACTAGTTTGCAGTCCCACCAGCAGTGTATGAGTGTTCCTATCTCTCCGCATCCACACCAACATTTATCGTTTTGGGACTTTTTGATAAAGGCCAGTCTCATTGGAGATAAGTGATAACTCATTGTGGTTTTGATTTGCATTTCCCTAATGATTAGAGATGTTGAACATTTTTTCATATGTTTTATGGCTATTA
>CAUYSK010029930.1:0-15676 GCA_963575035.1 Avahi laniger | reverse complement strand
CTTTTGACAGCCACCCAAAAGCCTTGGAGCAGGTGCACATGTGAGTCTGTGGGAAAGGATGGGGCTTCCTCACAATGAGCGACACTAAATTGATCGGCTGGACCAGTTTTAATTTTCTTTAGGAAATGGAGAACTATTCTGTGTCTTCCATCTGAGCATTAACCCATTACCATTTGTTACTGGTCTCTGCATCACCTGGGGGCCACGGCTCACCTGCATCCCTGCTCTAAGCAGACCCAGCATTACCAGGGACCCCGCCCTAGATCTACAGAATCAGGAAATTTGGGGGTGTAGCTGTGTTTTAATGAGTTCCTCCTGCAGGTGATTCTGATGTATACTATAATAACATTTGAGACTGGCTTGGAGCTAGCTTCTCCACCTCAGACAGGCCCAGAAATCTCCTAGGGATCTTATTAAAGCCAGATGCTGAGATTGAAGTTCTGGGGTGGGGCATAAGCGTCTGCATTCGTAATGAGGTTCTACTGCAGACCCCTGGACCCACCTTGAGTAATGAGGGTCTACCTTAAAGCAGTGGCTCCCGATCCTTATTAGGCAAGTAGCCTTTGCCAGGCCCCTATGGAGATAAAGGACTGGAATACAAAAGGAGAGCTTGCATTCCTTTTTCCCCCTGACAGGGACGAAGTTTATCCCTCCCTCTCTCTCCTGAGCTGCAGGACAGATATGACTGGGGCAGCGGTTCCAGGAGCTGGCTGTTTGAAAAAGAATTTATTACAAGTGGCTGTTCTGGCCCAGTTACTTACTCCCCACCGCTCTTCCCTTCCCGGGGTGCATGCTTTTTTTCGGCCTCCACCCATCTGCATCCAGATGCTCAAAATAAACAGCATTTTGCTAAACCTGAGTCTTCATGTGTCCCCGTCTCGGCTCCGGACCTAACAATCTTGACTTCTGTCTTACTCTGGGCAGCTATAACAAAATACCATAGACTAGATAGCTTATAAATGAATTAAGTTTATTGCTCGTGGTTTTGGAGCAAGGTGCTTGCAGCTTCTGTGCCTGACGAAGGCTTGCTTGCTGATTCACAGAGGGTGCCTTCTGACCTTGGCCGCACACGACGGAAGGAGAGCGGCAGCTCTCTGGGTCCTCTCTCCTAACGGCACTAATCCCATTCATGAGAGCTTTGCCCAAAGGTCCCGCCTCCTTGTACTCTCATCTTGGTGATTAGATTGCCAGAGTGTGAGTTTTGTGGTGCCACAAACAGCAGCGTCACTTGTGACCACGTTGAAACACATAACATAATGGGCGTTCCACCCACAGTGCTTCTGAGCCAATAGTGGTATGGGCTGGACTGAAAACTGGACCTTGTTTAAAATTTATTTCCAGCTCCCCTGCTGATTGTAAAGTGTAGCCAAGTATTGGGATCTCTTAGTCCAGAAGCCGATGAGGCCGCTCTTAGAAGGATATAAGTTCAGGGGAACTTAGAGGAACCCTGTGGGAGCCATCTGCTCCTCTGGCTGAGGAAAGGTGAGGGCTCCTGCGGAGTGACAAAGTGGCCAGGGACATCATTTTCAGTGAGTTGCTCCTTGTTTAAACAGGGCCTCTGGGGCCTCGCTTCACATTTTCAGAACAAATAACAACATGTGGCAAAGTGCAGCATAGAACTGCCTCCTTTCTCCGGCTGCGGATTCGCACGTCCTGCTTGCATGCTGGAGCTGGCTTTCTGCCTTTAATATTTTTACCTCTTTAATCTTTTTACCCTCCTCTGTTTAGTCCTCAAATTCCATTTTGTCATTTAACCTGATAACCTACATTTTGGTTGTCACGGAAGACAACATCCTGACTTGTTAACCTGGAAGGCTGTTTCAGATTTCACGAACAGTGGCAGGCAGTGGCCAGAACCCGCGGTCAGCGTGCTGGGCGTACCCGGAGCCTCCTCCGGCACAGCGTCCCTGAGGGCCGCGCAATGCAGTGAAGAGGGGACTGCCAGCGGGGACGGCGACTGCCCTGCTTCCGGACATCATTAGCATAGGAGCAGGTTTGTTGGTGGTAAATGATTTTGGTAAAAATGGTGTATTTTTATTTTTATATTCCAATGGCCAGAATTAGCACGAACTAGTGAACAGCGAACATGATAAATTTTGATTATAAGTTGTGAAATACGTAATTCCTAAATAAGTTTTAAACACATATTTCTTGTGAATAGCAGGGCAGAAATAAACTTTGGAAATGAACTTCAAAAAATAATGCTGTTTAAAATTATACAGAAATTCAACAGAGTATTAGAAAACGTAAATGGAATTCTATAAGCTACATCAAATTTAAAGAACGAGAAAATATTTTGTTCAATCCTCTTAGCACATTTAGTGTTACAAAAGAATGGGCACTACAACCGGGAGGAGAACCGTCCTCAGTCTGCTGCTTAAATTTGATAAGGATCGATGCTATAGGCAGGCACTGTTGAAAGGTTGGTATAAATTGTTCGCCATAAATCCTATTTCTTGCTGATTCACCTGTGTTTGTCAGTGCTTCTTTGACAAAATTGTTTACCAGCGTCAGAAAATAAACGTGGTTCTTTGAAACGCTCCTGTGAACCGCTCGGCGGAAGCGCGATCCCGCCGCGTGGCCGAGGCGCTGGCGCGGGCTCCTCCCGGGCTGACCGGGCGCCGCGTCCGCCGTCGCGGCGCGGGCTTCTCATTCAGGTCCGGAAGGTGAGCGGCTCCTGTCGCCGGCAGTGAGTCCAGCGGGCAGTGCGAACAGCTCAGACAAAAGAATCTGGTTCCCTCTCAATGAAATTATTTTAACTCACTGAATTCTCAGAAAATTCCAGTCCTCGCCATCCATTATTCCAGGAGCATGCAGTAGGTGGCACTTAAACGCTCTTCAGAGGCCGCGGACGCCACGAAAGCGGGAGCAGCAGCCTCTGCGGAGTCGCACGTCTCAGAGCCGGGAGAGGCGGGGCCGGGCCGCGGGCGCAGCGCGGTGCGGGGCGCGCGGTTCGGTGGCGCGCGGCGGGTGCCGGCGGCCCTGGGCGCGGGGCGCGGGCGCGCGGGGAGGCAGCTGACGGCGTCGTCACCGGCGGGCGGGAGCGCGCTGCGCCTGCTGCGGGAGGAGCCGCGTCCGCCGCCTGCGCCGCCCCGTCCTGCGCGTGGAGCCGCCGCGGAGTTGCTCTTGCCCAGGTAACCGCCGCCCCTTCCCTGCCCGGCGTGGCGGGCCCGCGGGGCACGGCGGCGTCCGCATTGCTGCCTGGGAGCCCTGGGAAGGGCCCGCTCTCGGGGAGGGGAGTCAGTTTGCAGACGCCGGAGGCGGCGCGGGGGGAAGAAGCCGCATCTCTGTGTTCTCGTCAGGGAGGGGAGCATCTGCTACTCTTGTCTAAAACATGTTCTTGAAAAAAGAAAATCTGTATCTTACGCATTATTAGGGATTCCTTCCAAACAGGAGTTAGCGTTTCGGAAAATTCTATGGTGCAGGTGTTTCTGTTAATGTAGAAGTTGATTTAATAGATTTAGGAAAAGTCCTGAAAAGATGGGGTCCACAGTGAGAAAAATGCCAAGCGTGTTAGAGGCTGCTGTAGGGTTCAGCATGTTTTCGTTCTCTGCTGCTTCACTGCTTGTGTTCGTTTGAGACTTGTCTAAATATTTTATTTCTCTTTTTAAAGATGTTTACATGTGTTCCCTTCCCTTTCCTTCTTGTAAGAGTGGAAGATAGGCAAGGCGAGGCGTCCAGCCTTAGTGGTAAGACCCTGGTTTCCCATCAGATGACAATGACTGCTGACAGCTCCCAGGTTCGCCTGCAGAGCATTGCTGGCTTCTCGGGGCTTGGAAAACTGCCTTTGTGCTCTGCTCCTGAAAAATGCCGTTTTTCCCCTTTAAAACTCCAATTTGCATTCTGTGTGGGTCCGGGAGACTTCTAAGCTGTGAGCTCTGTGAATCATCTGTTACATCCATTGAATGGTGAAATACAACAGTTGTGGAATTCAGTTTCTTGCCTTCCTTAGGAATTTATTTTACGTATTTGCCCTTGTCTTTTAAACGGAACCTCTAGCATGTGAGAAGCTTGTCTAGCATATTAGAACTTTTCTGCTTTGAACTAAAAACTTTTTTAAAATATTATTTTTAAAGAAGATTTTCTAGGTAACAGTAAAGGTTGGAGCATTTTACATTCCAAATCAGTCTCAGTGCACTCCTTTTTCAGTGGCATTTGGATTCGAGGAGGTGGAGTGGGAGGGAGAGAAAAAGGGAGGATAAAATTAGAATAAATTGAACAAATTTGTGGAGGAATCATCACTTTTTTCTTTTTGGTTGTTGCTTGAAATTGCAAATTGTCCACAATTCTATCTATGTCTGGAAATGCATGAGGCGAGGCCCTGTGGGCTGGGGACAGGAAGACACATAGTCCGTCTTATGGAAATAAAAGAAGCCGTGGCAAGGAAGCATTTTCATCACATTTAACAGATGACGTGCAGTTCGGTACTAGTTCCCCAGTCAGCGCAGGGAAAGGAGGGCATTGCTGCCTCTACCAAGACAGAGAGTTGTTGCCCACCTCTCAGCCCCACAGACGGGAATTGGATGTACCTGGTTATTGTAGTATAGAAACCTCCAGAATCTCTCCTTGTTATAGCTTTAATAGAGTCGTTCCTAAGAAGAGACTCAGGAAAACACACAGATTGAACGCCACGTTGTGGAAGTCACTTTTCAGCTCCTGTCTAGAAATCCCAGCGTTCTCAGGAAAGTCATTTCCTCATGAGAAGAGCAGAAGAGAACTTTTTGTTAATTTCATGTTGTTCCTATGCTATACACCACACATGACTTTTACTCTATTATAAATGTATTGTTTTAGCATTAAATACTGCAGACTGAAAAATTAAAACCTTTAAAAAAATAAGGAGAGCTTTTATCAAATAGAGAGTGTACCTGTGATAATAAACATATATTGTTTATTCTTCTAATTTTGGGGCCGTAGTTGATATATTGGAAATTAATATGTTGATTTAGGCAAAATCATCATTTCCTAAAGAGGAATGCAGTAAATTTTTCCATCAATTTTTCCTTTGTTAGAGGAGCATTTGTTTTCTGGGGTGATGAGGTTGCTTGCCAGCTGTTTTAAGTAACAAAAGTATTTGGTGCTGATGTGAAACTTTCAATTCAGATCATCTCTGTCCCTCAGTCTCATTCATAGGGGGATTAGTTCTATCTGTTATCTGTCTTTATCTGGTGTGAGTATGGACAGCAGACAGATGTCTCCTTAAGGGCAGAACTGATTTCTGATTACTTGATTTTAGTTATGATTTTTTCCAGGAAAACAGCTGCTCTTAATCAAAAGGGAAGATGATGGTTGTCATATTGCCAGAATTGCTGATGACTTTTTAAAAGTTAAATTTACTAATGCATGCATACATATTTAAGCATGAACTTAAAATTATTTAATTGATGTTAAATAATGCTTTAGTTTTTATTTTACCACTTGACTTGAAAGTCTCTCCTCACTTGACTGGGCAAGAACTCTCTAAAGTGCTTGAACAAATGCCACCACATTCTCTCCTCCTGTGCTCTTGTCACTGGTAGGTTCAGGAAGGAGACTCCTTGTAGATCTCTCCTTAATGCAATGAAGTGTTTTCCTGTAAATTTGCACTGTCCAATAGAAATGGCATTTGTGAGCCACCTACGTAATTTAAAATGTCCTTGTAGTCACTTTAGAAAAGTAAGGAGTAACAGATGAAATTACTTTTAATTATGTTTTCTTTAACTCAGTATATAAAAAATGACCATTTAGATATAACTGATATAAAATCCTAGTACTGTTACTTTTTTTTTTTTTTTTGCATGCTAAGGATTTACAGGACAACTCAATTCAGATCAGCCATGCTTCCACCGCTCAACAGCCCCTGCGCCTGGTGGCAACAGTACTGGCCAGCACAGCTACGGATCAATAACCAATTGACAACAATTTGAAAGCTAAAATGTTAGGAGCCATTGCCAATTAAACACTATCAAACATAAATATACAAATGGTCTCAGATTGCTGTGTGATATGTGTGCTTCCCTTTCCTGCCATTAACTGTTGTACAATCTTGCATCTATTATTTAGTTCTTTATCAGCAAAATGAAAAGATTGAGGCAAATACTTCCTGTGATTCTATGAAAAATAACCAGTGACTAGACTTGCGAATCTAATCCCTGTGCAACCTACAGGTCCACTGTTGCAAAAACAAAGGGAACAAGCATGCCGATTGCATAAAGTCTGTCCCACGTTTGCTTCAATGCAGCTCTTGATTACAGAGGTCAGCAACTGAGTCCCCAGGTCCCACTGGGGATCATTCAATTTTCATATTTAAATTCCTTTACTGGGCAAGTAGCAGCAAACCCATTATGAAATTAACAAACAGCTAATGGACTGTTACTTACTATGTGATTGAATAATATACCTCACAGACCTTTTAGTATTATCCTTTGCTGATATGAATATTTTCAATGTTTGTATCTATTTATTTTGACACCATGCAATAAAGTTTGGGTGAAATGTAGTGCTTTATAATTGACCAATGAATACTGAATTCTTGAAACACAGAAATTAATGACTTTAATGAAAATATGTCAGTTTCTTCACCCAGATGAGTATTGGAAGGCTGGGTACCGTTTCTGTCACATGGCTCTCTGTCTCAGAAATCTTGATAGGAGATTTAAAGAGAGTAGCATTTTGTATGAAAGGATTTGGGGCAGTATTCTTCTAAGCTAATTAATGTGTAGAAAGTGATTATTTTTCTGAAGAAATGAGAGAAAGATGGAACTTTCCAGTAGATCTTCCCACAACACACATACACACACCCACCCACCACCTGCAACCGCCCTTCCTCCTTTAACTTCTCCACATACTCATCGGAGCTCAAAGGAGCCCTGCGAGGGCTTTCCTTCCTCCGTATCCTTACGTTCCGATTGTTTTATTGGAGCACTTTTGTGATCGTTGAGTTTGGAGGTTTATCTGCAGAAGACGCTAAGCAAAGAGGAAAAATGATCAAAATCCAGGTCTCTACATCCAGGGCAAAGTCAGGTGGAGTTCACACAGCTCTCCGTTGTATTAAAAATCTACTCTCATTAAAAGTCCAGCTCAGTGCCATTTTCCTTTTTGTATAAACTTGGCCTTGTCTCCCTAACTTTACCACCACCCCAATCACACACACGCGCACACACACACACACGTGTGGATTATTGTGTTGCTTCCTTGGCTATGAAATAGTTCCTGAGACTTCGATGGAGGTGTCTATGGAATAGTCCCCTGATACTGAAAGACAGGTCGGCTAAGCCTTTTGCTGCTTTTTCTTTACCCTTGTTTGTGCTTCTCTCTTGGACGTCACTGGGTTCCAGATTACAGAGTGGACGTCAGGGGACGACAACCTGTAAAGCTGACGTTACCGTTGCAGTAAGGTCTATGGAAATGTTTGCAGGTGAAAAGGAGGCTGGAGCTACTGGATGATAGAAATGGCTGGGTGATCTAGATTTTTGAAAAGAATCTAAATTCTCAAAATATTATGACAAGTTCTTATCTATTTTTTATTTTCTCAGATAGATTTACATATGATACTCTCTGCATCTCTTCTCTATTTTTCTATTCTTTAAATGCAAATTTAAATTCCTCCATATATATAGTAATTTCAAGATATGGAACCAGATTGTTCGAACAAATATTTAAACATAGAGAATGAAAAGGTAAATATGGGAGAATTTTTAATGATCTCGGAATAGAGATGGATTTTCTAAGGATGATCTCAAATTGAGATGCTAAAAAGGAAAATTTGTTAAATTGAATACACAGAAATTTCAAATTTCTGTCTAGAAAACAATAAACAATAATAGCAAAGGACAGATATTTGCAATGTATTTTAGATGAGGCCTAATTTCTTTAATATAGTGATTCTCAAATTCTGTAAGCATCAGAGTCACCTGAGGGGCTGCTGAACCTGAGATTGCTGATTTCAAAGCCCTGAGACTCTGATTCAGCCGATTTGGTTGAAGGGGCCAGAGCATTTCTAACAAGGTCCCAGTGACGGGGTGGAACTGGACTCCTTTGAGAGCCATTGCCTGAGTCTCAGGTAAACACCATCCTCGCAAACTAATAGAAAACTGAGTAGAGGACAAGAACACACAGGTTTCAAAGGTACAAATAACAGTTGTTTTTAACATACAGAAAGATGCTCAATGTCACTGAAATTAAGTAAATGCAATTAAATCAGTAATGAGAAACAGACATCTTGTTACATTGGAAAGGATCAAAGAATTTGATAATACACCCTATTACGCAAGGTGGTGAGGAAGTAGCACTCATGCACCATTGGGGAACAGGTGGTGGAGAACTTGGTAATTTAAAGCAACGGGCAGTCTCTGCCACATTTGAAATGCACTTACGTTTGATCCAGCACTTCCACTTACAGGAGTGTTTTCTGCAGATAGACTTACAAACATGATGAAATGTTTCTGTGTAAGGCTGTTCATTGGGCAGTAGATTGAAAACAGTCAGTGAGTATGTGGTTAATAAACCATGGCCCACCCCCAGCAGAGTCCTGTGCAGCTGTTAAAACACAGTAAGGCTCTGTATGTACTAATGTGGACAAATCTATAGATGGTTTCAACTTACGACTTATGATTTTTTTTGCCTTTACAATGTTGTGAAAGCCATATGCATTCAGTGAAAACTGTACTTTGAATTGTGAGTTTTGATCTCTTCCTGGGCGGTACCATGTTCTCTCACGATGCTGGGCAGTGGCAGGAAGCTGTAGCGCCTGGTTATCTACTTGATCACAAGGGGAAACAACTCTACAGTGACTGTTGACAGATGACTTTATCCAGCTGTAGTGAATGTACGTGTTCTGAGCAGGTTCAAGGTAGGCTGGGCAAAGATACAATGTTTAGTAGGTTAAGTGTATTAAATGCATTTTTCACTTACAATATTTTCAACCTATAATGAGTTTATTGGGACATAACCCCATGGTAAGTTGAGGAGCATTTGTATATGGAACAATGTGGATACCGTACTTCTGTCTGTATTTCTGACTAGATAGCTATCAATTGGTATCTGTCTGCCTTTGACTATATACCATTTTGTTAAAACATAATTATAATGCTGGTCCCTCACCAATGACCACTTAAATGTTGCTCACCTACTAAATGTTTTACTGCTAACCCTACTTTTCCATCTGATCTATGCTCATGGCAAGAGACTGTTTCTGGCAATTGAGACAAAAATCATGTTGAGTAAGTTGCCACTGTGAGTTAATATGAAATGATTAACACGTTGTAAAAGTATTGAACTTTGTCCTTTTTTTTTTTTTTGAATTTCCAAACATAAAATATTGTTGGTTTTTGCATTGGTAACTTTTTGTGCTATAATTATTGCAGTGACATTCTGAGAATTTTCCTTCACGAGATTATCTATATCCCTTAGGACAATTCCAGATTCTACTGAAGCCGTTCCACTTCCATTATGGAAACACAAGCCATGTTTGGGAGAGAGGGATCTTGCCCGCCAAGCCTGAGACAGTCAGTAAGACCAAAACCTCTGGTTGTAGGACTTGTACTTATCAGGAACTTGTGTGCTATGGGAACTGTGAGTCTTTTCTTTTACCCCAGTATTGAAAGATTTTTGGATACTAAACATCATCTTATCATCTCATTACCTACTCCTAACACGTGCAAAGACCAGCAAATCAGAGCTCCAACTCTGACCCCAGTCTCTGTGGCCTGGGCCTTTACTGGTCGAACTTATCAGGACACTTCGGCCCTTGGTGTTAGTAGCCCTGTTGAAATAATGATTTAAATATCCCATGATGTAAGTATAACTCATGTTTTCCTACGAATGTATTGTTTTGACCACTTGGTGTAGTTGCTCAGAATTCAGCTTTTGGTGTGGAAGTGTGTACCTTTTATGAGATATCTGCATCTTTTTTAAGAGTCAGAAAATATACACAGTTATCTATTATAAGCTTCCTAACAGCATCATGGCATTTCTCAAATGAATATGATACAGCTTTGAGAGTTGCTTGGAAATATTATAGGATAGTGTGAAAGACTTCCTTCCTCAACATTTTAGAATACAGAGCTGCTTGTTCGACTGTACTAATTTGGATTGGTTTGAGAGCCTTACTGAATTCGCTATTATTACCCCGTCTAGGGGTAATCAGTGAAGATTCTACTGCAGATACCTGCATGGCATGTGGTGTTCCCTCATAGCTTCCTTATGGTAGCCAAAGCCTAGCCCACGTTTCTGGTCCCTAGGCTGTGGTGACCTTCTCTTCCTCCTCTCTCATGCATATTTGGTCTCAGCTAAACTTGAGTTCAAATGTGGGATGTGTCACTGTCTTTGCAACAATTTGCAGTGACTTTAACCATCCAGAGTGTCAGTTGCCTCATCTGTAAAAGGGGCTACTAATAGCTAAGTCAAAAGGTTCATTGCAGGTGAAACTGTCTAGAACCCCTGGGTTCCTGCCAGGTGGTGGGGCTTCCTGGGCTGTTTGGTGGTGGCATTTTAGTGGTTCCTCTTTCTCAGTGTCTCAGATTTGTTCTCTCCTTTGCAACCTGGCACGAAGCTCATCGTCTTATAGTTGTACTTTGCTTTTGGATGGAATTCTGGCCTTTAGCTTCAGCTATTTATTTTTATTTAATTTGTTTTAGAGACAAAGTCTTTCTCTGTCATCCAGGTGGGAGTGGGGTGGCACAGTCATAGCTCATTGCAGCCTCAAACTCCTAGGTTCAAGTGATCCTCCTGTACCAGCCTCCTGAGTAGCTAGGGCAATAGGTGTGCACCACCACACCTGGCTAATTTAAAAAAAAATTTTTTTTTGTAGAGACAGGGTCTTGCTGTGTTGCCCAGGCTGGTTTTGAACTCCTGGCCTCAAATGGTGTTCTCACTTCAGCCTCCCAAAGTACTGGGATTATAGGCATGAGCCACTGCACCTGGCCAAATTTAGTACTTTTTAATTTACCTAGTACTCACACTTTCAAAGTAATCTTAGAATGCTGACTTTTTTCCCTTTACATCTTTTTCTTTTCATTGGACTGTTTATTTTGTATCTGGTTAAATTCACATTCCTTCTTTCGCCAACACTCTTATCCTCTGTTCTTTGACTGGGCTTACCTCCCCACACGTGCTCCTGACTCTCTAACTGAATTCATGGCATTTGAGTATGAAAGTATATGCCCTGCTTGATAGTTCTGGTTTGCAAGCCTTGAGCCGTTCACCTGTGTAAGGATCCTGCATGTCCTGGCCTCGCCTAGAAGGCGGCCAAGGGCTCCTTAGGCACTAAGGCCTGTGCAATGTTGGTGATCGCTGGATTCCAGACACATTGGTGGCTGTCCCCTTTCACGGCTCTCGGTGCTAACCTGCCTGTAACCGTAGAGCAGACAGGTAGATGTTCATTGGTGAGCTGCTCCCAGGTCCGGACTACATCTGTTGCCTTCTCGTTCCATCCGCTTCCGACCTCCTGGGAATTCTTTGCTCATCAAGGGCCTTGGCCCCTGGCTTAGTCTTCCTCCTGGCCCTGTGTTCAAATTTATTCCCGGGTAACTTCATTCTTTTTCTGTCATTCTTCTGAAGCCCTACAGCCACAGGCACCGGGGAGCTTGTCAGGGCTGGGAACTCTCCCCACTCCAGAGGGACCAGCAGGCACCTCCGCTGACCACAGCGCCCTCTCTGCACAACACCCCGTAACCCTCAGTAGGAAGGGACATTCTACCTTGCCAGTTATGTAGTTGTTGTCTTCCCATTAAAAAATTATATTAATACCTGTCCATGTCTCTGCACTTTAAAATTAATTAAAAGAACTTAAAAAAATAAAATCAAAGCTATGGACCATGTAGCCACGAATTCACAACCTTTCCTTGGATTTGCAGCCGGAGTCCCAGGTTGCCTGTCTCAATCTCCGCCTTTTCTGCCCGCTCCTCGACCCACTGCGACCCAGTTTCCATGTGGTGCCGTCAAGTGTCTCCTGCTGGGTTTACCCGTAACTGTCACTGCTTCCTACCGATGGCTCTCGCCAGCGCTCGCTTGACTTTGCTTCTTAGGGCCGGTTCACGCTGCGCAGCCCTCTGTTTTTGAAGTCCTTGCTTTCCTCGGCTTCCACGACACAGCCCTACCGTGGAGTTGCTTCTACCCCTCTGGTCACTCTTTCTTTTAGTTCCTTGCAGATCCACTGCTTTTACCAAATGTCAAGCTTTGCAGTCTCTTGAGGCTGTGTCTAAGTCAGCCACACTTTCCTCTTTGTTCTCATTTTGTTCTCCCAAGCCATCTCATCCACACGGCTGCCACCCCACCTCAGTGCGTAACTCCCTGACGTGCCTTCTCGTCCCAGATGCTGCGGCTGGCTCTGGGCATGTCGTCCACCTGTCTGCCTGGCATGAATTCCCGACGGTCCCAGACACACTTGGAGAGCTGTGTGCTGAAAATCAAGCTCATGATCTTTCCCCTAGAGTCTGGCCTTTGTCCAGCGTTTTCTCAGCAAAGCGTCTCACGCTATCTGTGCAGTTCTGTAAGTTGGAAGCCTTAGGAGTTTCCCTTGACACGTCCTCCTTCCTCACTCGACCTCTTAACCCTTCTCCCACCAACCTGTCACCAGCTGCTGTTGATGTCACCTGTTTTCTGCCTTCCCTGCTATCACCTTAGTCCAAGCTGCCTTTGTAGCACCCTCCTTCCGGTATCTGGAAGACCCCTAGCTGTCTCCCTCCCCAGGGCCTGCACGGGGCACATGGTCTGGCTTGGCTAATACTCCTACAGCAGGGATCATGGACATCACCAAGCAGGAGCATTGCCCTGCCATCAAAATAGTGGTGTAATCTACACTAGCACTCTGTTGTTGCAGCCTGTTACTTCCTGCTCAGCACCCCTGAGGTACGTGACTATGGCAGGTGCGTGGATGGAGTCACGGCCAAGTGGAGATGCAATCGTAGATCTCTGCTTACCTTTCTCTTGCCTGAGGCAAATTGCTTCGCCTGCCCTTCCCAGTGTGTTCATTAGAAGGAACACACAGATTCATTTATGCCTTGTACAAATTCTTTGTATACACTTGCTATGGGCCAGGCAGTGTTGGAGCACTGGGGAGACAGCAGTGAATGGAAGAGATGAAAACCCCTTATGGGGCTTTTAATATAGTGGAAGTAAACACAAATTTTTAAAAAAGGAAATTACTTGCTGTGTCAGTAAGGGATATGCGCTTTGGAGAAAATAAAGCAAGAAGAGTCCACAGACTACCAGGGTTGAGATTGAGGTTGTAACTTGAGACAGGGCGGTCAGGGAAATCCTCGCTGAGCAGGTGGTATTCGAGCACAGGCCTGTGGGAGGCCAGGGGGTGAGCCCTGTGGTTATCTGGGGGAAGAACGGTCCAGGTGGAGGGAACAGCCAGTGCAAAGGTCTGATACAGGAGCACGCCAGGCGTGTCCAGGAGCCAGGAGAAGACCGGTGTGGCTGGAATGAAGTGAGCTGGGGGCGACGTGGAAATGAGGGCAGGGTGTGGGGCAGGGCCCGCTGCCAGTGTCATACTTGGGATGCGTCCACGGCTCCACCTGGGAGGAGCGAGGTGTGCGGATCTGCAGTGCAGGCCGAGGTCCTGCTGTGGGTGTACAGCTGGGAGTGGCTGGCGTATGGATGATGCTTAAAGTCCCGAAACCAGATGACCCCTCTGACCGAGTAAGTAGAGCCGTGAGGGGAGGAGTAACAGGGTGGGGGCGTAGGCTCTCCTTTGGGCCAGATAGTTACGGGTGGCAGCATTGGCCCACCTCTCCCACCACCACCCCGGTGCAAGCCACCCTCAGCATGTGTCGCGACTGTCGCCGGAGTGTCTTGGCCAGCACCCCGCTTCCATCCTGCTTCTACCCGCAGGGCCACAAAGGGGTCCTTTTATAATGGAGGTCACATTGTCACTTCTCTGCTCAGAGCCCTCCAGTGGCTTCCCAACCTTCTCCGAGTATTAAATAGCCTGCGCTTGCAGTCCTCTGCAGCCCCGCCCCCTGTGCTGACCTCGTCTGCGTCCCCAGCCCGGCGTGCCGGAGCACAGCAGACAGGGCTGTGTTTGCACCTGCCGTTCTCTCTGCCGGGGCACTCCCCCCACCAGGGCTCACACCTCCACCTTGCTCCAGTCGTTGCTCAAACACCAGTGTGTCAGGGATCCTTCCCTGGCCTGGCACCCCCTCTGATGCCCACGACATGTTCTTGACATGTAATCGAAAGACATTGCATTCATATGTCTTTGTCAAATGGATCCACGCCCGTCAAAATTCTCCATTTGGAAGAACTTTAAAATGATTTAAAATTTTGATTTTCAAGTTCTTAATTGTGCAAATTGGAGACTTATTTATGGATATATTTATATTGTTTTGGGCAAAATCATTTAATGGTAGAGTCATTTTTATACATCACTTTTCCAAATGTTCTCTCCATAGAATGATGGGTTTTCCAAAGCAGGTACTGTGTCCCTTATGTTTAAAATGTCACCCTTATATTCAGGGGTGGAGGATGTGGCATAGGCTTATATTTAGAGAATGTCTAAAAGCCTCCTATCAAACAGAAGACATTAATGAATTTAGAACAGTTGCTTTTTGCATGAAAGAAAAACTCACAACTTGGTATTAATTCTGCAACTCTTATTTATTTTTTGCAGAATAACTAGTGAACCATCCTGTGGTAGAAACTACTTTCATCGTTACTGCTCATCTCCATATACGGGTTGCTGTCTGGAAAGCATCCAGCCATATAATATGTTCTCGTTATGTTCACAATAGCTGGATCCTTTCTGGACAGCCCTTGTGAAATATTGGAAAGAGTCTACTCTATCTTAAAAGTCTTATCTTTATATATTAAAAATCAAATATCCAAATGCATCGTATCCAGTAGCTCCTGGCTGCTTTTGGCTTCCGCTCTTTCGCTGCAGCAATGTGCCGAAGAGGGACGCAGCAAGTTCATTCTCCTCTGGTTCTGTCTCTGTCATGTTGCCATGTCTTTGTGTCATTTTTTATTTCAGTTGACATTGCTAACCTTTAAATGGTTACTCAAATGTTACTTCAAATGGTTAGAGTTTTTCAAAAATCTTTATTTTTGTTTCGGCTTTTTACAGTCCATTTATCAACATTCCTTTGTTGGCTCACAAAAAAATGTATTTCCACAGCAGATAATCAATATGTGTAATCAGCGAGTGTCTCCGTGTCTGGCGCTGGGTTGGAGGCGTTGGTGTGCTGGTGAATGAACCCTGCCTTCCCGGCACTGATATTCGAATGTGGAGGAGAGAGAGAAAACACAAACACATAAAGAAATACTGAAAGAATAATATATGTACCAAAGTGTCTTATTATTGAAAGAGAATCATTCTAGCAAATAATAGATAAGCCGAGGTGTGTTTTAAGCATTTTTACTTTTACCAACTGTTCAGCAAACCTCTCCCCTCTATGTGATTTCTAATACAGTCGGCCCTCCGTATCTGTGGGTGCAACCAACTGGGGACTGAAAATATTTGGGAAAAAAAGGATGGTTGTGCCTGTACTGAACACGTACAGACTTTTTTTCTTGTCATTATTCCCTCGACAATACGGTGTAACAACTATTTACGTAGCATTTATGTTGTGTTAGGTGTTGTAAGTAATCCAGAGACGATGTAAAGTATATGGGAGGATGTGCACAGGTTATATGCAAACACCAGACCATTTTATACCTGGGACTTGAGCATCCGTGGATTTGGTATCTGCAGGGG